>RJWJ010003456.1:0-86120 GCA_004363605.1 Indri indri | reverse complement strand
TTCCTCTTCACCAAATCCTGGGAAATGAACTAAATCAGCTCTAAGATACCATTCATCTACATTTATTTTCAATAACTTTATTATTGTAATTGTATGAGTTCAGAAAAGATCAATATAAGTCTGATCAGGTTTTGAGGATGATAGAACACTTAAATTTATTCTGTCCACTGAGAGCTCTGAAAGTCCAATTTCAAGAACTAACCTTCCAGGGCCTACCTGAGATAGCTGGGATAAAAATATACTACCCTTTGGATGGTATGAGATCCATCTTGTAACAATGCTCTACCTCTGAGTATTGTGACAGCATCGATTCAGATCTGTTCAGATCGCTAAATCAGGCATAGATATTGTTTGGCTATCTCTCATGTATGCCCTCAGAATGACCTCTGGGTACTCTCTCCTAAGTTGCTCAGAATATGGTGTGATAAACTGTTTTTTATACCCCCAAGTTCTGTCCGGAACATTGAGATCTTACCATATTATGTGGACCTTCCAGTGTCTGGGAATTAAAAAGGAGAACTTCTAGGGGGTATTTCATGTCACTTGGGAGGCAGTGATCATCCTAAAATAGTATTAAGTTTCAGGATTAGAACTACTCCTAAGCACATATATGGTTTTACCCAAAAGAAAGCAACCTAAAATATGAAAGAGAGTAGGGGATTGGACTCTAACTAATTTCCTCCCTCTTGCTGTAACTAACTAATTGAGTGACATTAGGCAGAATCTTCTTTCTACTGGCCTTAGAGTGCACTCTTACAAAGAGCAAGGATCTGAACAGAAGATGATTGGTTTTTAGATTTTAGGATTCCAACTTAATTTCATTATTTCATTACTTTACCATCTTGATTTCTCACCTATCCAGTGATGAATCACTTATTCTTCTCTTTAAGAAAAGATTTAATGAGGGCCTTTTGTGAAAGTGCTTTGAAAAATATCAAAACTTTAAACAGATAAATGATATATTAATGAACACATCACCAAGAAGGGTTTAAAACAAAAATTAATAAAATTAAAGTCAATTTTATATAATTTTCATGGCATATACATTTTATTCTCTATTTTTTCTGAGCTTCTTTGGATAATTCCGACTTTGTGGTAAAAATTTCCACTATCATATGGGGAGTAAATCGTTTTTGACATCTAGGCGGGGTTTTTTGTGTTTTTGTTTTATTTGTTTTCACTGAATTTATTTGATAATTATTCAATTGTCTAAATACACAGTGTTCTGCCTCTCTGGGCTTATGCAGACTTGTTCCTGTACAAATACAGCCTAGCTGAGGCCATCGTGGAGTATCACCTGTGATAATGGATGCTTACATCCAGATGAGTTCTGCTCACTATGAAAGCCCAGGTGGTACCTCTTGTACAAGCTACACTCTAATACATACCATTTTTGAACTTCAGGATTCCCTGGGCCCAACAGGTGGCTTCAAAGTAATAGGATAATTGGAGAATTTTTGGAATAGCTATATTTTGGTTAGGAGAAATGTGGAGAGACACAAAATCAAGGAGGAGCCCAGGTTTACCTTTGAATCATAGGAATTTGAACCTAGAAGGGAATTTCATGATATTCTTATCGGCCAAACTTACTTCTAAGATGAGAAAGTTGAAGGTTAAGAAAATAAATGTGACCTGGTTTATCCTTTGTGTGTGTCTTTTCCAAAGTATACAAGTAAACACCATGATATTTCTTAGAAAACTAATGGGAACCCTCCTTTTCAGAATGACCAAATGCCAGACATGAAATTTTTCAAAGCTAATGTTGGTACTGGAGTTTTTCCTTAATGTAGTTTACTTTTCCTTGCTCCCCTTTTCTGGGCCCTTATTGAGTTCCTCATACACATTCGTAAGACAATGTTATTTTATAAACATGTTAGACAGTGAATTTGTCAACCTCTACCCTTATATCGTTTTTTAAAGACCTTTTGTAAATCCAAAAGGAGGCATTGCCCATAGCAGGTGTTTGAACTATGGTCCTCAAGTTGATTGTATATTGGAATCACCTGGGGAGCTTTCAAAATTTCAGGGCTTAATCCACACTCCAGATCAATTAACTCAGGATGGGTAGTGAGACTCAGGCATCAAACTTAATAAAACTCCACAGATTGCAAAGTGAAAACAAGATTGAGAGTCACTGCATTAGAGCCCAGTCTATTAGGAAAAGGGGGAAATTCTTCCAGCTTTTGAGTAACAACATAGGCAGTTTAGTATGCCCTGAATCCTATAGATGCTGATGGGTACAATCTTCACCCACGAAACAATTTAAGCTAGTAGACTAAAAACAGGCTGCACATTTTTCCACTTTCAGAATCCCTAAATATTTAAATGGAAGTTATTTTCAAAATGATAAAATGGGTTTTACAAAGTTATTTTGACCCAAGTCAAATCAAACATGGGAGATTTGATTCCACTGAAACAAGATAGCTCTCAAGTCTACTTCCAGATCCTACACTCCTTCATGCTAATTTACCCCCTATCAGTATAACTTTGGGGCATTTTGATTCCCCAAAACACCCCTCAGAATTTCAGTTGGTCCATTTGTAACCTAAATATCATCTGGGAACATAGTTGGCTCTTGTTTATCAAGATGTACAAGCCAAATAGTACACTTTTGTTTGTATTTAGTTCAAACCCTGTTGCTGCAGCATATGTTTCATAATCAAATGGTGCCCCACACAGTCTATTAGGTAAATAGAAATCATTGGGTGTCAGCTGTGCATGAAACCATCCTCTTTAAGGCATTCGTTTCCTGAACCATGAATCCCAAACAATGAACAGGTTTGAGTTTATCAGAATGCAGCCTTGCCAAAGGGCCTGCAAGAATAACCAAATGGAAACCAGCAGACGATTTAAGAGCACCTGCCTGATGCTTCTGTTGTTGGTTGCTTGCCCAAGTCAACCATTTCAAAAGCATGTGAGCTACAATTAGATCTCAAGATTTGACATGGTTGTTGAATTGTAATGGAAAGCCATATGCCTACTCAATTTGAGGAGGAAATAATGCTGTGTTGAATTATATAATGCTGATTTTGTCTTAATTTCCACAGAACTAGTAAACCAAATTTACTTAAACATGCTCTATTCCTTTGAGGGCAACTGGATGGCTTTTATGATCTACCCCCTGAATTAGATACCTACCTCTCTGTTAAAGCAAAATCTATCATATATTCCTGAAAATAGATATTTAAGCTAAGTTACACTTGGAATCTTACAATTGAAGAAAGACCCACGGGACAATTGGGCTAAACTATAATAAAGATCAGAAATTCCAACCAGGTATTTTGTCAAGATGGGACAGAAACAATTTTCTGTTGCATTTACATCTGTTGCCTAATTACTACTCTTGTATCCAATGTGAGGACTTCACCCATGGAAGAATTAAAATCTAAAGTGTAATTGCTTTCTTATTCCTCACTTTCAACCACTATTCTGCAAACACATTTGTGAACCCACGCTTAGTGATCTATCCGTGGGAGAGACAATACTTGCCAAACATTCTATTTGTTTCCCTGCGTTTCCCAGGCTGTCTTGCCATTGCGCGAAGGCAGTGCGACCACTTCTGGCCAATGGACAGTAAAGGATATTTCTGACTGAAGTGGTCAAGAACAAATGTTTGGCCTTCATTTTTCTCTTCTTCTGCCACAATAATCCTAGAAGACATATGCTCTGCATGACACAGCTATAGGGTAGAGAACTGCTCTGCCAACATCAGACTGTGATGTGAGAAAAAAGTAAAACTTACTGTGCTATTACAGTTCGAAGTTTTGGGATTATAGTAAATAATGTTAATTATTAATATGTTGACTAGTGTAATTTCCCTGTCCTCAGAAGGAAGAAGATCAACTACATAGTTTGCTTCTTTCAAAATATTCGCTTGCATTTTTAAACCTCTATATAATGAAATACAGCTTCATGGCATGGCTTATCTTTTCACTCATTTTTGGTATATAAAGCAGAGAACAAATTCAATATGTACATGGATTAAGAGAATTCCAGCGGATATGACTGTGTTATTTGAATTCCAAAAAAGGTGTTGAGCACTTTTTTTTTATATGTTTGTTGGCCATTATTCTGTCTCCTTTTAAAGGAAAAGTCATTCTCTTCCAGGTACTTAATTTTCTTGAAAACAAGTGACACATGGTCCAGTTTTAAATAATTAGCAAAGCTTGTAGGAAATTCTCTACTATGTCTTCCAAACTTTTTCTAAAAAAATCAATAATACGTAGCCCACTGCCAGGTAATTTACAAAGCCTGTGGCCAAAATGTCTCTTCCTCATAAAGTCACTGTTATAGTTTTTTCTTCAGAGACATAATGCCACATAGCCAAATATTGTATTTCTTAATAGAAAAGTTTCTAAATATATTAATAATTTAGATTAAATATATTAAATTTTTAATTTTTTCTTTTTCCTAAAAATTAAGCAGATGTCATATCATATGATTTTGGGAAAAGTCCTTAGTTAGGGCTGGAATTTTGTATATTCATTTCTTAGTACCTCAGCCACCATTTTGAGCCACCTTTAGCCACCCTAAAGCCCCAAAATATAAAAACATTACATCTTTTTTCACTCTTTTCCTATCTTTATTTTAAAATAATATACTTTATATTTTCCATTCTATTTCCTAAGTGTAATTACTCCTCAATCATATTTTAGAGTTAGATATTGTCTTACTTTAAAATAGAATTGCTTAAGTTTTCAGAATTTTGAATGTGGATTTGAAAGTTTTGACACAAGCATCTGTTCTTTTTTAAATCCCCCGATGCAACCATGCCTTATATGAAAATTTATAAAACAACTATTTTTCTCTAGGACACAGTGTATTTTCTTCCCAATGCCTTGTCACAAATCTAATAGTCACTCAAGATTCAAAACTGATTTTTTACTAACATGATCAGAAGAATTGATAGCAAAATCGATCATCTCATCCACCTTTATGGTTTATTGAATATATTTCTTGTATTGTCTTATCTTCCTCATTTTAGGAAAAAAAAAAAACCAGGTTTATCTTTAAACAATGGGCAGAAATCTGAAGGGCTGCATTTTCCCTTCTAGAAGTATTTGCATACAATTTGCTATAAAATAAAATATAAAACACATAGCAACAGAAACTATTCATTTGCAAATCTTTTCCCGCTAAATGCTATCATTCTGCCCTCTACCAGTTCTCTCTTTCTTCCATCTATTAGGATGTAATATTTAATTAACAGCCATTTATTTGGGTTTTATTTGACATCTGGACTCAGTCTCCCTTTTTCCTAACTCTCTGAACACCAATCCATCAAGTTGTATAACAACATGAATCATATTCTTAAATAGGATGCTTAGTAATACTTAAGCAGAGAGCATAGGGGAGAGTAAAGAGTGATATATATATATATATATATATATATATATATGAAGAAGAAAATCCAGTAGTAGACAAGTTTCTAAATAAATACTATTCTGAGGATATTTTCAGATTCAATTTACAGTTATAACGTATTCAGACAAGTTAGAGATTATTCTAACATGTGGATACTTCACTGAACTGAACCTCAAAAACTTTAGAACTTTACGCGTCAATAAGGTAGCCTCCCTAGGAAATTTTATTTTTAACTATTAGCTCTTTGAAGCTGCATACTTGATTTTTCTAAAGTTGTAGATACATCATAAAACTGAGCTGTTTGCAACGTATTTCCCCAGTGAAAAGTCAATTGCTAATGTGGTAGCTCTTGAAGAATTTGTTTGATGCTTAAAAAAAAATCAAGGAAAAGATAAAACAGGCAAACAAATTCAGTTTCCAGTTAAGTATTCTCGTAATTAACCCACCAAACATCAGTTTCTTTTTCCTAATAATGGATTGATTTGGATGTATGTAAGTTTTAATGCAAAATGTTCAAGTATACTTGATATCACAGGTGCCTCTGAGATAATAGAAAACCTTGTGGTTTTGTAAGGAAAGTATCTGACACAGTCTCTACTAGCATTATTAGTTTATAATCTAACTGCAGATGATATCAAAGTTTTCATGAAAAAGAGGGCCAGTAAATTAAGAAAAAAATTATTGTGGTCACCATGATAATCAGGAAAAATGAGGGATACTAATGGAGTTTTTTTTAAGTTTCCAAATCCTCTAAAGATTATCTTCAGTTTTGAAAACCCAAACCCAGAAGCAGCAGGAGTCAAAAACAAATACCAAATAAACAATAGCTATCAAAAAGTTCAATTTCAAACATTCAGTTATGGTCCAAACCAGAGAAACAGAAACCTCTCTCAGCATCTACAACAGAGGGATTTAATTCAGGGAATTTATTACACAATCAATGGTGAATCTGAGAAGCCAATGGAAATGGTAAAGTGACCCAGAGATTATTTACATTAGGAAGAAGCTATCACCCACAGGCTGGCTCAAGAAAGAAGGAACATTACTGAAACCCAGCAGCCTGTCCAGTGGCAGATGGATTGGGGAGGAGATGTGGCCAACTCCACAGATGCCATTTAATGCAAGAGAAAAGAGAGAGAAGAACCTTGACTGTGCTGTTCCTCCTGCTCTCCGACCTTTCACATTTGCCTCCCCTTGCCAAACCCAGCTTGAATACAGCTGCCATAAGTGCCCAGAAAGCCAAGCCTGCCAAAGTCATCACTCCTGATAGTGGGAATGGAAGGCAGAGAGATAGGTACTAGAATAATCAGGCCTAGGATTGGTAGACACTTGTGACTCAATGGTTCTCCAGGCCCCAATTGGTGTGTGGGTTTTAGGCAGGCTCACCTCCACCCTAACACCACATCATTCTCTTTCTGGTGATGCCGCATCTTAGGTTAAGTGGAGATGAGGGAGTTTATCCTTTCCTTATTTCCTAGCTATAATCTCAATCTTTTGCTGCCAAAGCATTCCAGATAAGCATCTATTCCAAATAAATCAGTGTCTTTGCTATTTAAACCTGGCCGCTCAATAGCGACAGCCTAGCTTCTCCCTCCAAATAGACTGTCACCTATGCCTGCCTTCTAGGACTTCCCTACAGGGCTCTCAGGGCACACAGTTGCTGCTAGATATCAGCCAGCTTCTTCCTTATTTATAATTTATAATTTATAATTATAATCAAAATCCTTATTCACTTTTACTCCAATCCAACTTTCTCCAGTGTTCTTCAATTCGTCATCATCCAGTCTCGGTATATCTGTATTCTTTCTAATTATGGATAGAAGTGAAATTCTTTCTCACCAAACAGCTGTGTCACATGCAACTCAAGAAACCCTGTCTCTGAGAATTCCTATGATAGTTGCAAAGTTCTTGTGTCATTAGAGGGTATTTAGGAGCTGGTTGTCATATAACTTAGAGATTGCCTCCTTCACTCTCCAATCTAACTCTCATTGGTGGCCTTTCAACATAAGCTATCATGGAAGCTTAAGAACTATAACCTCTCTGATGGGAAACCAGCCTCTCAGGTCATCGGCCACCCAGAGCTTTCAGCAGAGCCCAGGTATAAGTTGCCACATGTGGCCATGCTGTTTTCACACTGTACAACTCCAAGGTGCCACTCTAACATTTCGATGGTGCTCCAGAAGTTGTGCATCAGGGCGACCCTGCCTAGGCACATACAGGTGTTAAATAAGTACTTGGTAAGTGGTAAATGAATCGGGGAGGTTAGCAAAGCCTTATGATATCATTATGTGGAAATAGGTTTTACAGAGAAATGAATATTGGTAAATTACCCTAAGAATTCTTGTGGTTAAAAAATTGCATTTTGCTTGAATAATAATAAGATATGAAATTGCCAGAGGAATGCTATTAATGAATTAGGGTCCACATACTCAACTCAATTAAATTATATAAAAAGGCATGTTGAACATAATGAAGCATCATCTGATTAGAAGGTTCAAAAAGGTCCTTTGAAAATCAGGGATATCATGAAACCTTTCGCCTTAGGACACTGTCCTTTCTGTCCAAAATGATCGTTAGTCTTTGCCCTAAATTGTAGAGATTCAGCTATGTTAGACATTCTCTTGCCTCCCTCTTAAGGAGAGGCAGGATTTCTTTTAGTTTTCTTTATTCTCTGCTGATGCCATGTGAATAGCCATTAATCCTTTACAATTTTGTTCCACACGTGGACTCCCATATTGTTTATCTTCCTAGGCTTTGTTTAATTTCTTACACACCACTTATCTTTGGAAGTTCCAGTCTCAGCTGAATCCATTTTTATCTTCCTTCTCCTCCTTCTTTTTCTTTTGTCAGCCCAATCACTGAACCCAGTAACATTGAAATATACCTGTGTGGACTCTTCCAAATAGAGGAGTGCAGGGAGTTTGTGGTGTTGCCACAGAGATATCAATTCTGGAGTGGGCAAGAGAAGTCATGGATCATACCATGTATTTTTAGAAAAGACTTGTTTATATAACTAATCAAAGCAATGTTGTCTAAGATCTGGCCTTTAGCCTTGAGAAGAAAGAAACTACACAGTATTCTGGGCCTGAAGAGATGCTAATGTGCATATTGACACTCTCTAATCTTGTGTCAATATGTAATAATTGACACTTAATAAAATAGCTGCCTGGATGAATATAAGCTCTGACCACCAGTCTCTGTAGCAGTACTGCATGGGAAGTTAAATTATCATCAGCAATTTAATAAGCGAAGATGGAAACAGAAAGTGCAGATATTTCTTACACGAGGAAGAATAAGTCAGACCCCTGAACCAGGGCACCCTCCACTTCAGGGACGATTTAGATGAATATTTCTAGTCGACCTCTCCTTTATCTAAGGTTCTGATTACGCCTTTTGTGCTCTACATGCATAAGTCTTCAGCCAGACTATGATTCTGTCATATTATCCCTGGACTCATTCTAATGCTATGTTTGTGTATATTTTTTTGATAGTATGTTATGTATTTATTAGTTTAGCACCTAGAGACCAATTTTGCTCCCTTATTTTAAAGTTCTTGGGGGTATCATGTTATTTCTCTAAATAACATAGTAATTTTTGATTGAGAACTAAAATGAACATAACAAAATATATTAATAAATTCACCATTTCAAAAAATATGTAAAATATTACATTTGAATTAATCCAGCTAATCTGAGATGCTTATTAATATTTACATATGTAAGTGTAGTTGCACAATAAAGGAAACTCCTAAGTAGAGTTTAACTTTTACATTGCATTGTACTTCTATTGATATCTAAATATATGCAGTTGTTGTTATTAATACTTTCAAACATGGACTGTTTTATTACTTGTCTGTAAGGAAAGAGAGAGAAAGATTGAGATTTCCTCTCTCTCCACCAGTTCAGCTAAACTTAAAGCAATAAGTTCCATGAAGTGCTGGGCAAAGGATCTGATGAAGAAAGATAGTGACATGTCTTCCCTTGTAGAATATTGGGGACAAAGATTTTTAAAAGCTAAAGAACTTTACTGACCAGTGTAAAGTTCTCTGTTCTTAGGCTGTCAGATCTTTCTTCCCTGTGGAAGCTGAGTACATTTTCCCAAACATAAAAAAGAATACCAACTAATTAACATTTATAATATGACATATTTATGGTATCATTAGCATTTTCTTATAAGACTCAATTTCTTTTCAGTGTATGCCTTTAAAGGATTTGCTGCATTTTTAAGTATGATTATATTATGTCTTAGGGTTAAGTTGTATTTTTCTTTGTTTCTCAAAAAATACAAGCTTAATTTTATAATAAAAATCGGCAGACATCTAAAATTTACTTCACATAACTTAAAGCATAGATGTGTCTATCTTCTATACATATGCGGGTGAATGTGTACATTATTTAATTTCTATGTGCATAAATATAGCTATATTCAATTTCTTAAAGTAAGGAATATCAGTACTGTTAACATGCAGTGATTATATTTTCCAAATAAAACTTAGGTATGCACAGTCTGAGAAATACAGGAGCAAAAGGACACACTACATGGAATTGGACCCGCTTTAGGAAATCAAGAAATATGTAGCAATATGTGACCTGTGAGTGGTATGTCCGCGAAACGACCTTTCTTCACATAGCTGTAGTTCTACAGTAAAATACATTTTGTTCTCTCATTCCAAATTAAGAAAGCGCAAAAAAAAAAAAAAGCAATAATATAGCTTTTTTATTTTTACCACAGTGGTTTTCATTATATTCATAAATAGAACCCTCCAGGTTCTTTCTGTTAAATTGCTTAGTTTTGAACCTGTTTAATCAACAATTTTGATGGAATAGAATTTGTCTGAAGGAAGGTATGATGTACACTATTCTATTGCATGGTGTGTCATTTTGCAAGAAATAAGCACTCATCACAAAACCTGATCACAGTTGATTACGTAAGTTGAATAAAAGGAAGATAACATAATAAATGTCCCCAGAGTGGGGCCTCTGGTTTTATACTTCTTAAGTTCAAATTCTTGTTCTACCCATTGCTAATATATAATCCTGTTTATACTAATTAGACTCTCTAAATATCAGTTTACTCATCTATTAAAATGGAAATAATGCCAATTTTATGTCATAATCCATTTAAAATGTAAGACATAGGACCCAGAAGCAAAAAAAGAAAACATCAGCAACAACAAGAAGAAACACTCCAAACTTAATTATTATTACTTTTGTGGTGGTGATGCCATATGATTTTGCATTAGGCAGACTATTGGACATTAAATAGCAGAAAGACACTTCTAAGAATTGAATATTTAAGAGTTTAAATCTCTAAATGTTTCCCATTAGTCATGTGATAAATTAAAAATTGATTCGTTGCCATTTTCCTTAAAGTTTTAATTTGTAAAATTTGAATGTGAATAAATCAAATTACTGCATAAAAAGAAAAGATATTTCAAGAAATAAAGTTGATATGACTTTAGGTAGAATTCGTGTCTTGATTGATAATTGGAGCAAGGTATCTTACCCTAATTATAATGTTTCATAGTCTGTCCTTAATTATCCCAAATATGAAACATTTTATTATGGTATGCATTTTACTTTAATTAACTGTTTTCCTCTTTTTCTCTAAGCACACTCATCTTAGTGGTATTTTCATTTGTTAGTGTACCATACCAACATTTGGCCAGAATTCATAAGGAATTGTCCTGAAGCCTCTTTCCTGTTGTCATTAACATTTCTGCAGTCTATTTTGTGTAGATCTCTGAATCCAGCATCTATTTTTTTCTCCTTGTTCTTTATGAAAATTCACTACCACCATTAGAATCATGTTGTCTTGGTGAGGTGTGTGTGTCCTGACTGTGTGGTTGTATTTCCTCTCATTTTGACCCCTCCCAATCAACCAATCCTGGCAGTAAATTTCCTACCCAGGTGTTGAGACGTTCATCTGAATTGAAGTTTGATGTTCACCCATCACTTCCCTGAAGGCACTGACAGCCTCAGACTTTCATCTGCCAGTTCATCCTTCCTCCTAGCAGACACAAGCAGATTAACATATCCCCAAGAGGCTGATGTCTTTAGTTGCTGAAGCCACTCGGTACTTATTACCTGACAGTGTTCTCTAGTGAGACTTATTTATTTATTTTCAAATGCTACCTGCTAGGATATCTTCATGAGATACATGTGTCATTTTTGAGGGGGGCCCCAGGGGGGACAACAGCTCCAGGCTTCTCAGGTTTGCCTCAAGCTGTCAAGATTTACCGAGTGTAATCTGGTGGTGGCCCTTCTCCCTCTTTAGACTCCAAGTTCAGACCCAGTTTACTCTGTAAAAAGTAATGTAAACTATAGAAAGTGATACGGAGGTGGTTGGAGACAGTCGTTGGGGGAACTCTGACAATGCGAAATTTGTGGTCCTGAATGATATAAGGTGGCTGTCTACACAGACTTAAATCTCAGGAAAATTGTCCTTTTTCCTTTCATTGTGACAAGGAACCTGGCCTCAGCAGCAGAGCGTGTCATTCTAGCAACTTCTGCCACTTTGTTGTGGTGATCGTGAATTGACGCTTGACACTGATGAGGTCTAATTTCCCAGTGGACTCTGGGAAGGGTCTGACACTGGTGTGGATCACGGTTCTTGCATACAGCAGCTGTTTATAGCGTCTTCCTCTCTGTTCGTGGAGGACACTACAGGCAGCAGTTGCTATCTGTTTATGCAACTGTTTATCTGTGTACGTGCTCACATGCCTGTGTGTGTATCTGAGAGTGTTGACATGTGTTTTTAGTAATCTCTTTTATTTCATACCAGCAACACATATCATGTTAGTATCTGGCAACAATGGAGCAGGATGGGCCAAGAAAACTGAACTGGGGGGAGGAAATAGGCAGACAAATGAAAATCAGATCTGCAGCTCTATAGCACTGTCAGGTTACAGAGAGTTCTCATTTGATTTGCAAAAAATCCATAAGAGATATAAGAATGTAGGATGTTGTAATCAATTGATCCATATTTCAAATGAAGAAAGTGAAAATTAGAGAGATTTGGTCACGTCCGGTAGAGATCTGATGAAGCCTAAACACAAACCCAGCTTGTTCTGATTCCAGCATTCACAGACCAAACCACACTGCCCTCAGAGACCTCGTAGTTTACGGAGGATTAAACAAGATGCAAATAACAAACATAAGGCATTACAAGTACAAGAGTAGAACTATGTAGAAAATTTAGTGGACAAATAGAAGAGAAAGATAGTAATTCAACTGGGGGTAGGGGAGGTGGGATCAAGAAAGATTCAAATAACCAAACACTCATTTGGAAATTTCTTTGATCTAAAAAGATAACTGTTGGCATTTGACAAGCTTCATAAAACTATACTCCAACATAAAAAATTGCTTTGGTTAAAGACCAGTGGAGAAGCTGTATTTAACATTATTGTAATAAACTTCGTGAGAGCTTTCCTATAATGATTGAATGTAATTGTTGCAATGGATTGTGAGGCATTATGATGGATTCTAACAAAAATGAGAATTTGCACATCCATTATGACTTTCAAGTATGATGAATTTTTAAACTACATAGAAATGGGGCAGTCAATTGAAAGAAGATTGCCAGGCAACATTATAAATGTTCATGGCTTAGGGATTTGATATAAGCAGTGAAGAAGCAGATTCCAGCAGGGCAGAGAGTAAGCGGAGCTGGTGGATACTTCCCCTATTTCTATGTTTGGAACATCTGACTACCCGCGAGGAAAGCACTGAAGGTCCATAGATTTTAATATCATAATGATAGAATAGCAACATTTTAATGTCCTTTGAGTCTGATCCATCTGTAGTGAATGGGTAAGAAGTATGATCAACCTTAACCTTCAGGAGCTAAATCTTATTCAGATCTTTTGAAGATCTCCGAGAGAGTTTGAGAATTCTAGTCCTGGTGCGTGTTATGCGGTCACATCTGGTTACTTAATAGGACGGCTACTAATTACCAAGACATCTATTTTTATCAAGAGGTACTCACCTCAGTGGGTAGAGCAACCAGAAAATTGAAACTGAGGGCGTGAACAGGTAGCAGGGCAGCAGGACTTAAGAAATGTTAATAGATTATCTAAGAATCAAAGTGAGACCTTGGGATTTTTTTATGGGATGTGAGTATCATTATGATCAGTGAAATTTAGACTGGTAACTTCAAAGTGGAAGGGCTTTGCAATACCTCTGAAAGAAAATCACAGACCAGGTACTTATTATCCCTAGGGCTCAATACTTCAGATATATATACATTCCTTCAGTTACAGTGGGGTTCTCCCCAAATTGGTGAATCTCCCTGAGCTTCCCCCGGCTTACATATATCCATCTCCCCATCATACAGTCTCAAAGGTTCTATCTCCCCAGATAGAACCCCTCTCTCCCACTCCAGCAGTCACCTGTCCTGCTCAGATCCTTGGCACCCTTCATTCGTGAGACTATCATCATCTTCTCACTGAACTCCATGCCTCATCGCCTCTACTGGCATCTCTTCCACATAAATGAATATACGTCAAATGTCCTAACATGGAAATTCTTATTGCTTCATTTTTGTGCTTAAACAAACTTACAATACGAAACAACCAAACAAACTAAATTTTCTACAGATGGCTGAATACAATTTAAAGCTATTCTGCTGGACTTTAGAAACCTCCAAAAACCAGCTCAAAAATACCCTTCTAGCTTCATTTTGCATTATAATTTTTCCTGTGCCTTAGACAATAACCACAGCAAAGAACTCTCTCTGACCTTACTTGTCCCTATTCTTATACTATTTCCTTGCTCTAGAATATACAACCTTATATGGACCAAAGAGGGGAACAAACATATTAATGCTTAAATCAAGGGTTGCCTATTAAAAGTGGCACTGGGAAGTGGGAGAGATTTTTTTACATGGAATATGTTTTAATGATTAAGAGTTCACATCCTGCCTCTGCTACTTTCTAACTGTGTGACCTTGAACAAGCCACTTTAACTCTCTGTGCCTGCCTGTTTTTATTACTAACCCATGAAATGGAGAATTTTTTTAAAAAAGCAGCTTCCTCCTAGGATTATTGTGAAGATTAAACTAGTTCATGTATGTCTATTGTTTAGAACAATGCACATAGTAAACACAAAGTAAGAACTATATTGTTGTAATTATTATTGTAGAATTGGAGTACTTCCCAAAATGTTTTTGAGATGCTCATGGACAACCACACTATGCTCTTTCTCACAGACATAAGTAAAGGTATAAAAGAAGAATTAAAATAACTGGTAGTATGACTGTTGCCAGTGTCATGGTTTAAAAATCAAATATAGTTAAAACTATATTTTTGGAAACTACCCTGTGAGTTCCAGTTCTCCCAGCCCTTATTCAGATTTAGAATATCAGTAAATGATAGGATTTGGTTTATATTAGTTGATTCACCCCTTTATTCAATTATATTCTAAACATGCATTGCATATTGTATTATTAATAGTTTCCCGTTGCTGCTGTAGCAAATTGCCACAAACTTATGTGCTTAAAACAATGCAAATTTACTATCTTACAATTCTAGAGGTCAGAAGTTTGAAATGAGTCTCATAGGGCTAAAATGGAGGCTTCAGCAGGGCTGCATTACTTTCTGAAGGCTCTAGGGAGGAGTCTGTTTCCTTGCTTTTTCCAGCTTCTAGAGGCCGCCCACTTTCCTTGATCCATGGAAAGCCAAAACCAGCAATGACTGATTGAGTCTTCCTCATATCACATCACTCTCAGACCGACAGTTCTGCCCCTTCTTCTATATATAAAGAACTCTAGCAATTAAGTTGGATAATATAGGATAATCTTTTTATTTCAGTTCAGCTGATTAACAACCTTAATTTCATCTGCAACCTAAATTTTCCTTTTCTGTGTAACATAACATTATCAGAGGTTACCAGGATTAGGATATCAACATCTTTGAGTAGCCATTTTTCTTCCTATCATGCAAAATTACCAGAAATCCTCTTTTTTTAATAAATTAAAAACTGGAAGAGAGACCATGGTGCATGGTACAGTTATGTTCTAAACTAAAAGACAACTGAAGAATCAGAGAAATCCTCATCATTTACAAGGTTTTTCCCTTCCTTTGATAGACGTAGTCTTCAGTACCTTTTTGTGCTAAATAATTTTGTGGACCTCTACTCCACACTTAAGATTATATACACTCAGCAAGTAAATATAACTTTACAGAGCATCCAATGTATGCTCAGCCTGTCCCAGATGTTAGCATAGATAAGAGAGAAAATAGCATATATTCTGATATGAGAGACAAAATAACATCTGAATCAGAGAAGTACAGAAAGTCTAAATGCCAAAGGACTAAAATTGATTTTAATCAAAAGCTAAAATGTAATACGTACTCAGAAAATATCATTTTAAGCCTTTAATTTTCTCATTTTCAATAGATGGGCTATAAGAAGACAATAAGCTCTTGTAGGGGATTTTGTGTCCACATATTATACTTCTGTCGTCCTTTCTTTTTCTTCCCAGATATGACTGAATGCTTCAGTTTCCGCAGCGCAGCTTATTAAAAATTTCTTTGGAAAAAGCACAGTATATTCAGAAACTTTCAGACACATCTGCTGCCTATGAAATGAGGATATGAGTATTTGTATCTCTTCTCTTTGAGACATAAGGATGGATGGCAAAAAATCACTTGTAAAATACTTTAGATGTCTTGGAAAAGGAGCCCATCGAAATGGAAATTATTATCATCGGAAGAGTCATAACAGTCTTCCAACTGTCATTGTTATAGTGGAAAATGGTGATTCATTCTACTTTCCTTCTCCTTTGTCCCAGTGGATGGAAATCAGCTTATTAGTTCCCTAGTGTAACTGACAGTCTATCCTTTATAAAACCCCATCTCGAATTCACATTTCCACTGAAAATTTAATCCAATGAATTATATTTTCTCCCCTGTATTGCCAATTCAAAGACATTCTTTGATGGCCGTGCTCACTGCCTTCTAGTTCTCCTTCAGGAAGTAGGATTACTTTGAGAAAAGATTGAGCAGAGCCCTCCTGTGGATATTTTAGTCCTGTGCCTTCAGAAATGTAAAAAGAGGTGTCCTGATCTAGAGATCTACAGCACATATGGTCCCAAAGGACAGCCATTAGTATCAGGGCTAGGCAGAGGGGAAGAGGGTCTTCTTATTTGGGTTATGTCCATCTCCTGCTCACTAATCCCTCATTTGCATAGATCAGTTCCAAATGTTAGTGTCATCATTTTGGAAATAAAGAAGTATTAAGCTTCTTGTTAAAATCAGAAATTGTCAGTAAGAAAGTCATACCTTCTGATGCTGGCATACTGCCTTCAGGGAGAGAAACAATTGCCCACGTGAAGGCTAGGAGTTGCCTCAGACCGTCTTGCATAGAGGCCAGTGTGATATGGGATAACATCTGAAATCCCCTGTGATTTCAGAGGATGCAGAAGTATCCAAGAGCAAGCCAGCAGACCTGAAGAGTCCTCAAGGCTAGGGAGAAAAGGGTAGGGAAAGATGTGTGAGCCTTGTGCCGGGGACGTAGAAAGAAATGTAGACATTCTGTGAGCAAACTATCAAATTAGAGGCTGAGTACCTATGGGAGTTTCTCATCAGTAACACAAGAAAAAATATAATTGAATCCACCTCTTTACATTGATGTGAAAATAACAGAGAATTAATGCACATCCATTATTTATAATAGCAACAGAAACATAATAGGTATTTAGTAAGCATCAGTTAATATGATAATTTTTATTGGGTTCATTGTTATTGCTGCTACTCTTACATCTCAGTAGAAGGCAACATTGAAAGGATGATACCACAGAGATAATTCTCTTCCAACCAGTGCCCCGAGAGTTTATCTCACTCCAGGAGAGAGAGGAATGAGAAAGGGAAAAGAGGAAACACTCCATAAACCATAAGATTTTACCTCATAAAGATTGCTATTAAACAGAAATGACTGAGGTTACTTTAAATTGACATGATTAGGTTTTCTGTCATCAGCAAAATTATAAGCTTGAGAAGCTATTTCTACTTTTGCAAACTTCAGTTTTATAAACTGTGAAATTCACATTTTCTACATCTGCTTTGTAGTATTTTAGCCAAGATAGTCCTTATTGAATATTTAATGTTACCATTCCCTATTTATTATTATTATTAAATGTTCAAGACTTTAGACTAAAATCCCTAGTATATTTCCATCTTCTGGCACAGTGACCTGCATGAAGGAAAGAAAGAAGGAAGGAGGGGAAATAAAAAAAGAATGATGGAAGACAGGGAGAAAAATATTATTAGCTAAAAATATATGTTAACATTATATTATCCTACTCATGAGTTGTATATTATTACAGATACCAAGAATACTAGGTACATGGATATTATAATATGTGGTATATCCTTTCCATTTTTAGAGGGGAAATTGAAGTGAACTGCTTGAGCTCTCACAGCTAGAAAGGAGCAAACCAGGACTTCAACCCTGGCCTGTCTGAGGTCAAAGGCCGTGCTACTAAACATGATATTACACAATATAATGTTCTCTACCACCTCCATTAATAATAGTTGATGTAGCCTTCCCTCATTCTCACTTCAAGGTAGTAGGAAAGAACTCTGGTGTCACTAACCTGAGTGGATATTCTTATGAACTACTCAATACTTTGAATAGGTTATCATAAGTTTCAGCTTCCACACTATCTGTGATACTCTTTATTAGGCAGAAAATTTTCATTTCAATCAATCAAATTCATCATTTCCTGCTATGGTTTGTATTTTTTATATTTTATGTAAGAAATCCTTCTCCAATCCAAGGTCATGAGAATATCAAATCTCCACTTTTTTTCAGTAATGTATAATTTTACCCTTCAAGTTGAAATCTTTCATTCACCCAAGTTTCATTATGTAGTGGGAGACAGAGTTTATTTTTCCCCACATAGTAAATCAATTTTTCCTAATGCCATTTATAAAATGATCCATCATTTACTCACTGATTTTTGATGTGACATAAACTATACACTAATGTGATAATATGCATGTTTTCTATACTCCTTAATTTACTCTACTGATCTATTTACAAATTCTCCTATATGATGATTTTAGTCCTAATGGTTTTTAAGTTAGTCTCTTTCCACACCCCAATAATTGCTTTTCTCTTTCTGAATTGTCATCATCCTTTTAAATTCTTCCTTACATATTTTAGAATGAATTTGCCAAGTGCTCTTTGCTCCAATCTTGCTAGAATACATATAAGAATTGCATTGAATATACTCATGGATTTGAATAGAATTTGGTATCTTAATATATTTATTCCATTTATTGTTTTGGTCCAGTCTTCCATTCTATTCTTCAGTAGTGTTAAAATGTTAGGCATAAAGTTATTTTATATTTTCACAAGGGTTAAATCCTAGATGCTCTTATTATCATGAATGATATTTTTATTATATGTTTAAATATGTTGTGTATAACATATAGAAATCCTGCCAAAATTTCTAATTAGTCTTTCCGTTACTCCTGTTTAGTTTTTATAGTTTTATTTTGTTGGGTTTTCTAATCACACAATTATTTCATTTGAATATAATAATATTTTTTTCTTCCTTTGCAATTGCTATACATTTTATTTCCTTTGTATGTCCTATTGTATTGGCCAAAATCTGTATTAAATAGTGGTGTCAGTTGCAAGTGTATTGTGTTAATGCAGTTTTTAACACGATTGTACTCAAAATGTCTTCATCGATTATTTTTGAGAAATTTATTTTAGATCTGTTTTTAACACTAAGGAATTCCTCTTCCACTATTAAGCATTAAAATTATGTTATAATGTATCGTATGCTTTTCATGCATTTATTAATGTCGTCATTTTTTCCTTTTTTTTTTTTTTTCCTTCATTGACATATTTTAGATATTTGTTCCCTCCAAATCTCCTGTTGATATGTGATTCCCAATGTTGGAGGCGAGGTCTAAAGTGAGGTGTTTGGGTCATGGAGGTGGATTCCTCATGAATGGCTTGGTGCTTTCCTAATAGCAATGAGTGAGTTCTCATTCTATTAGTTCCCAGGAAAACCAAATGCTAAAAGGAGCCTAACACCTTGCACCTCTTTCTTGCTTGCTTGCTCTTGACATGTGATGCCTCCTTCCCTTTGCTTTCTGAAATGATTGGAAGCTTCCTGATACCCTCATCGGAGGTGCACACTGGCCTGATGCATCTTGAACAGCCTGCAAAACCATGAGCCAAATAAACCTTTTTTCTTTATAAATTACTCAGCCTCAGATATTCCTTTATAGCAACACAAACATGCTAAGACACTCAGCTATGATCCTTTATATTCCTAGAATATCTCCTATTTTAATTTTGATTATAATGTATCTTTATTAAGTATTAATAGTTTATGGAACTTGGTTAATGAACACTTTAGAAATTTATGTCTATATTCATAAGTGAAATAATACTATAATATCTCCTTATTTTGTCCTTAGCCCTTTGTTTGAATCAATGTTCAACTAGACTTTAAAAAAAAAAGAAAAAAAATGAGTATGAAAAGGGCAGTTTGTTCTTGAAGTTTCGATAAAACTTTAAAATCATGGTGTCCAGCACCTTTAAGGTGAGTTAATTTTTTTCTTAACTTTTCAATTTTTAAAAAATGATTATTGTTGTATTTAAATGTTTTTCTCCCTTGAGAAAATTATGACATTTTATATTTTTCAGAAAGTGCTTAGTATCTTCCAGAATATTACATTTATAGATACGTGGTTAATCCTTCAACCATTTTCCAAGGAGCAATTCAATCTCTTGCCCCCTTTAAAACAATTTCTCAATTTACTCTAGCAACAAAGGTATTTCTCCTTCTCTCTTTACCTCCAATCATTCTAATATGATAGAGACTGTGTGGCATAATCTATCATTTCATTATAGCTAAATATTACTTTTAAAATACATTCATCAGTGGAAGCTTGCAAATGCCTCAGATGGGCCTCGGGAAGCAGTTTCACATTTTCCACTACGTTCAATCCATGATTTCAAGGATCTACATATAGGTGAACCATTTTAATTATGGATACTTACTTACCTTAATGTTTCTGTATGCACACTCCTCTTACAGTTTCCTCATCTTCTCTCATTTGGTTGAGGTTCATTCGTTTCCCCTGAATACTGTTTAAAAATCTCGCAGTAGAAACTATCGGTCCCTTTCCATATATCCTTCTGGTCTTGCCGTTGTTGTGGCTCTGGCAGACTACAAACTGCCTGTCTATGTCTGAAGGCTTTTTTCTGGAACTCTGGAAGACCACCTTGTGTCTGGCAATAAGTGCCCAGCAATTAACAGCCTCACCAGCAGATAAACAAGCTCTCTTGTCTTTTGGGTGAGATCATTCTGGAGCATGTTTCCTCAAGTTTCCCAGCAGAATTAAGTTCTAGTCACACTCCCGAGTTCACTACCTCCCCTTCCCTGTATCATTTTGCGTGTTGGCCCCTCCCAAATGAATTCCGTGTACTAAGACAAAGATCAGTTTCCTACCTCTGATCATACAAGCCCAGCGTAACTTTTAGAGTCGATATCAAAACACACTTTTTCCCTGAAACTGTACTACTGTCGTCTAAATCACTTTAGTATCTGCCTTCTGATTCCCTAAAGTACAACTTGCTTTTATTACATAATTTATTATGTCATAATAAAAATATTGATTTGAATTATATAATGCTATGTGCTTTGTCAGAGTGCTTTGAGCTAAATAATCTACTAACCTGTATCTTTTGCCATATTGTTTTTTTAAGGATGTAGACTCTATTTACCCCATGATGCTTTAAGATCCTTGATGGTAAGCAAATATAGAAGAACTGTGCTATACACTTATGGTTGACCACTGAAAATGCAACTAATTGATTCAAATTAAACTGAACTATATTTAATGCACATCAACAATTAAGGAACACAATTTTAGTGCAAAATTTCTATAAAGAAGTTATGTACCATTACTCTTTTTAACTCCAGAGCATATTTTGTCTTTACATAACATGTTTATCTTTGCCAGAATCCATCATATTTATAGTTTTTGAACATACTTTTAGATACAGAAAAAAGCAATATAAAAGGATAAAAGGTGGTTCTCATATGTAGCTTTGTTTTAAGAGCTTTAATAATTATAAACTTCATGGCTCGTTCGAGGTTAAGTTCTGTATATGTTTCCTTTCTGCCCAAAAGTTCTATTTCCTTCACCCCTAAATACAAACTCCATCCCTGATCTCTAGGAATGTTACTCTAAACCATCCAATTAGCCAATACTTCTCTGTGGTAGAAAATAGGGAATTTGACAATTCAGGGAATAATTGCTGAAAGCATACAATGAGAGGCAAATAATGAAAGGGGCATATAGTATGGCATTGTAGTATGGCAAAAAACTGAGTTATTAGTTTAAAGTTAGTCATGGCATAGCTAGTGGGGTGAAGTGGGAGCCTAAAGAAATATACCATATGAGTTTATCTTGGCAAGTTCAGATTAAACACTAACTGCAAATGTCTCTTCTGTAAAGAAAGAGAGAAAATGGAATACAATTAGTAAAATAAATTATTTTTGCAGGGTAGAAATGTTGAAATCATTAGCTCTGAATAGAAAAAACTATGTATTTCTGAAAATTGATGTATTCCCATCAAGTAAACCTGATAGGTAATGTTGTAGCTTTTGCAAATCGTGTGTGAGGACAGTATTGATGATACAGAAATACCATTCACCATGGGGTGACATAGCAATATGTTGGATATGAAATACCTAGAAATAAGAGACTCTGAATCCAATTTCCAATAACCAGTCCCCTGAGACATCCAATTCTGCCATTGAGCCAGTTTAAAAAAAAAAAAAGTGAAGAATGTCAACAACAGTAATATTGAGATGCATTAACAGTAAAATTGTGCTGGTGCATATAATGGCAGTCATAGGACTAATAACACTTTGCAATTAAATAGCACTTATCTTCCTAGGAGTTCAAAGTGCTTCCTAATACAATATTGCACAACCTTGTGATGTGAAGCTGGAAAAACCTGCCACAAAACTCACAAAGGAAAGAAAGCATTTTAGTCCCTGAGATATGGATTCTTATCAATAATGCCAAGAGAAGCCACACTGATCAGACTCATGGCCCGTTTAGTGCAGATTTTGCCTCTAACAGAGACAGTAGGGCATACAATGTAAGGAAATGGGGTTGTCCCTTTTTATCTTAGCTTGAATCAATAGTTTCAAGCAATCTATTGCTGGTTCTGTCCTAACTGTCTGAGTACTCAAGTCTTCTTTTCTAGCTGCCTTTGTTTCCTCGTCTTTAAATTAAAGATAGCACACACTGCATATGCGTGCAGGTACCGGTTCCCTAAAGAGTTCAAATGTTTTTGTTTTGAACTGGATTATCATTCCTCTTTTAGGATACTTATATATTAATCTATAGAGTATATGTTATTCACAAGGCTTTCAATTTTACAAAATAATGTTCTCATTTAACTAGTGCTCTTGCCAGAACACTACAAATCTCTGCCTTGCCAACCTCACTAGGGTGTTTCATCAAATACCATTTATGATTGAAAGCACTTTGAAAAGTATAGAGCATTCGATAAATGACAGTTATTATTATTATCTTAATTTCCCTTTATCACCCATTATAGATTCATCATCCTTGAATTTATTGCATAGATGGGATAATAAAACAGAGATTGGTGGCACTAGAAAAGCGAAAACATTTCCAAAATGAAAGCTTTCTATGAATTGACTCTTCCATGAAATATTGCTATTTCACTTGAAAAGTCTGTCCTGTGTCTGCACTTTCCATTGCATAAATTCACACCAATTTGAGGCTTCCATGTTCACTAATGAAGGTGAAGAGGGGTCAAATCTGGTGGAAGATAGTTTGCTTCACCAGTATTATAATGAGCACTTCTAATTTAAATCTTGAATGATTAACAATTCTGTTTTCTACTCTGGCATTATCACTGTCTACCTGTGTGATACTGACAAATCTATAAGCGTTTCTGCAAACTCGGTGACCTATTTCAGATAATAGAAGTAATAATACAATAAAAGGCTGTTATGATAATCAAATAAATAAAATGTGAAAATGATTGACTTAATATAAATGATTATAGACAAGTAGATGACTGCTCTTTTGATTTTCAGATGGTTAGCTAACCAGTACTTGTGTATATTTGCTATGTTGAAACCAGACAACTAACTGATTTAAATATTTAAGTCTCATACAGACAAGGCTAGAGGTAAGTGGAAAATTTCAAAAGCAATCCTAAGAAAGATGTTAGAATGGCATATAGTGTTTTGAACCATCATTATCCCTGAGTGTTTGCCTGGATCTATACAATGCAAATATTTTCCAGCTGCAGAAAATATGTATAAGAAGATTTGTGAAAGTGATTTGTAATTCATAAGGGGTTGGTCTGTGTAAGTCATTTTCATAATGTTTATAAATCAGCATATACCTTTGACTAACAGCCTGTATGGATTTTCATGCTTAGAAAATGACCATTCATAGGAATATTTATCCATTAAGCTCATTTCATTGGCATTGTTTGACTAACTACAGAACCCTATGAATTTGAGCACTTCAGACTCATTGTTTATTTGTATGTGTACAGAGTCCTGCCAAAAGCATTGAGAAGCTATTTTATGTTCCTTCCCTTTGTTGTGTTCTTCAGAAACATTGTTCCTGGACAGGAAGCTCTTTAAGAAGACACTATCTCTGTCATTTATTTTTCTTTCCTTGGTTGCTTTGGATGTCAGGGGGTTAAAAAAGAAAAATTATTGTGATGCTAACTTGAAACAACTCAACAAGGTAACTTTGGGATGCTTTAGTTTATTGGAGACTTTAAAAAGCTTTGAAAATGCTCTTAAAGTTATATGGATTTTTTTTTTTTTTTACTTTTTATAGTCAGCCAAAAATTATATTTTAAAACTCTACAGTTCAAGGGGAAAAGCAATTATCAAAATGCAATAAACTTCTAAGTAAAGTACAAATTGCTTCTGTGGCCTTAACTGTCAAATTAGAGAGCTTCTGGTAATGTGTTTCCTGAGTCAATCAGCAGGATTCCTTCCCTACATTCTGACACCCAAGGGGCAGGGGAGAGGTCAACATAGAACTTTAAGAAGATGCTCATGGAAGAGCCAGAGTTAACACTTGGCTTTTGTTTTTCTGGTCCTTTTTCTGACAGCTTTTTCTCTTGGTTACCTCTTTCCTGACAACATGCCTGATACACACTCTCTGAGATGAGGGAATAAGCAGAAAAAGCAGCTGTTTTCATGGTGTGAGGTGAGAATCCTGGTGCCTTGCTCATTGTAGAAATGTAATAAATATCTGTTGGTTGATCGCTTCTCTTAACTTATTTCATTTATATTCTGCACCACACTACAGAACGTTTAGGACCCTAGAGGCATAGAATTGGGGATTTAGAAAGGATTTTTAGCTGACATCTAATCCAACTTCAGACAAGAGAAGGAGTCCTTTCTGCAATATCCCAGGCAGACTGTCATCTATCTTCCCTTTGAATCCTTTCAGTGTGGCAGAAGAAACTACTTCTGAGGCAACCTATTTTATTATTGGATAGTCTTATGTTTAAAAAAGTTTTAATAAAATCTTCCTCTTTTTAAATTCCACTCAGGTTTCTGGATCTTCCTTCTGGTGCAAAACAGACTAAAAATGGCCAAGGGTTCAGGTAGAATGAAAAAGGATCTTCAGAATCTAACGACAGGGGTTGAGTCTGGGCTCTATCCCTTACCAGCTATGGGCATGTTGTGTGGACAAATTTTCTACTCCTCATTTCCATTTTTGGGGATTTTTGTTGTTTATTCATATAGAAATTGGTGATTAAAAAACCTAGCTTACAAATTCATCCACCATTGAGAAGTTTACAAGTGATGAACTGCAAAATGCCTCAGAGATGGCACAGAGAGGGCATTCTCTTCCATTTCCAAGATTCTAGTGTAGCTCCTTAAAATAGTTCATTCATCATAGTAATTTTATTGGCTATCCTTATATTATATTTTTCCAAGTCAAAGTGGCAATCTGTCTTACCCACCACAGTCCTTATAATAACACACTTAAAGGTCCAAATGTTGTAAAAATTTATTGGCTCATGAATTTTTCAATATGAAAATATCCTTGGAGGAGTAATAGAAAACATTATCAACAGCCAAAAAAAGATGAATTGAAAACAATAGGAAATCAAGTCACAAAAAAAAAAAAAACAAAACCAGAAACCCTCAGAATATCTTATAGATATTTGTTTTGAATATGGCAAGAAAGGAAAGAGGTTCATCTATAGGGGATGGTGAGTAGGAGTTTACAGGGGATATGAGCAGGAAACAAAGATATTTTTACTTCCTTTAATTTTGCAAAGACTTGGTACTAAGGTATCCATCTTTGTTAATACTTCTAAGTTCTTAGAGCTAATTTTCTTAGGCTCAAGTCTCCAATACACACCTATTAAACACACAGACACACACACATTAAAGGGTAGTTAATGCACATCAACTAAAGGTTATGTGGCAGATACATAAATTACTGAAACTGGATATTAATCATCCTCTTCTTAAACATTCTTTATATAACCAGTTGGGTCGCCATTCTTGTCTCATAGTAGTTTAGCTTTTTATACTTTTTCTTGTCTTGTGTTTCTTTCCCATCAGCTACAACCTCCTCCACCCCTGGACTCTTATCTCATCTTTCTGCTCCTCTGTTTTGTGGAGTTTCTCTTCTTTGGCCTATGATTATTATTTTCAAAATCAGTTCCTCTTCCTAGATTATGCAGAGAAGTTTAGCTCTCTACCTTCAAACAAATTATCAGATCTCACCAGTCAGGCACATAAATATCCTAGAAAAATATTTTGACATTTCACTTTCTCCTTTTCCTATAAGAAGAATTTGTCATTTGGCCCAACTCAATAGCGCAGATCCAAGAAATGCAATTCCATTCTGTGCCTAGAAGGAGAACAGTATTCAAAACTGCCATGCTTAGCAGAGATTACAAAACTGAGTAATGATTCAGATTCGCAACTCACTCCGTGGGCTCCAAGTTCCCCAACACAACATTACCTCTCTATATGAGAAAAAAACAAAACAAAACTTAGCTCAACTGCTAACTTGCTGTAATAAAGACAGGCAAATCCTAGAGCAGTTTCTCAGCCTAATTATGCATAAGAATCATCTGAGATGTTTTGAAAAGTACAATGCCCAGGCCACCTCCCCACAGAATGTGATTCAGTAGGAAAAGACAAGGCTTTTTCAAAAAGCCACCTTGATCTATAACTATCTTTGGAAAACACTGATTTAATCAGCTTGAACTATTTTTTTTTCTTCTAATATGTAAAAATGAGGTTAAAGTTTCAGAACCTAGCATGATCAAACATGGAGTCCTTATTTTAAAAATGCAGTCTATCGGGGCCTTTTCCTACAAAATCCGATTCAGTATGTTGTCGGGTTTTGGTACTCAAAGTGTGGCGAATGAACTATCAGCTTCACCTAGCATTAAAGCAGAGAAACAACTTCTGGCTCAGGAGGACTCAGGAAACTATTTTGAATAAGTACACCAGAGATTCTTCGGATAGGAAGCTTGAGAACTTCAACTAAGTAACCATTAATTGTGTGTTTTTTAGTTCCTAAATCATATAATCAGATGTTTGTCTCCACTATGAAATCGCAAACTACTTAAAGACAGGGACACACAGTATCTGCGATCCCTTTGCACTCTCACTTATACAAAACAGAGTATTGTGAATAGTCAACACTGAATAAATGCTTATTAATGGGAGTGGAGATAGGCAAAATAGAGAGAAATAGGGTAGGATTCTGTCAATATAGGATAATTTTTAAATATAGATAATATTAGTAAGGCAGATATGGAGAGGCAACGGTAGCTAATCTGTCCCCGGAGACAGTAAATCCCATCTGGAAACAGATTGTGTTTTTTATTCCCCTTTGCTTCTCCCCACAGTGCCAAACAATGAGTTTATCTACAGTGACTATTAAATAAATAGTTTCTGAGTTGATCTTGATTGAAAGAGAGAGAGATAAGGTAAAGAAAGAATCCTTTATTCTCTGGGCATTTTGCTTTTTAGGGATATTTTGCATTACTTTGGATAGTTGCTTTTCAAAGATAAATCGACTTTCAGTCTCAAATTTTTCTCAGAGAGTGAAAGAGATGTGAAAAAAAAGCTAAACTTTTGTTTACATCAGAAGATTAAATAGGCACAGTGTTAGAATATTCAATGGAGGAACCATGATAGATAAGTTGTCAAAGAGAACTTCAGAAACCACTCAATGATTAAAAAAAAAAAAAAAAAAGATAAATAAATATACAGCCTTATCATCTAATGTGAAATCTCTTGCAACTTCACTTTTAAATATGTATGACTAAAGCCTTACTGCTTTATACTAGTCTTCAAACTGTAGGAAGGGAAGATCTTTTACAGGGGGCTGGTAAACTAGCACACTGAGAATGAAAATGAAGTCAGGACTCATTGGAGTGGGAGGGGCAGTGTGGGGTGTGTGTGTTGCGGGGAGAGGGGGGTAATGAAAGATACTGAGCTTAAAAGCAGCCTGTCTTTCATGGGAAGATTTCCATGCTCATTCGTAGTCCTAATATGTATGATTCAATATCAAAAATCTTACTCATCTTCGAATATCCAAACGAAGACAAAAACTAAAATCTGAGCATTTTTCATTATCCGAGTACTTAGAATTGTTTGGGAAAAGGTGGTAAAACTAGACATTTGCAGGGATTTATTTTATTCTTGTTTGGATGTTTGCTGTGAAGTAGACAAAGGACAGCAAAGCTAACTAAAGATGAAAGGGTTAAAAATTCCAACATATGTTGGTCCGGTGTTATTATATTCAGGGCCAATTTTAGCTTTCTAAGGTGAGCTATTTGAGGAGTAGTTTAAGTGCAAAAAATGATATTTTTCCCCTTTACAAAGTCTCTAAGCTGCAAAATTGAACATTTCTATGAAAATCACATTTTTCAGCATAGTGATGCAGTTGTGAAGGACAGGGCAATTGAGTGCACTGGAAAAAGTTAATGTGTTCTCCTGACACTGCACTCAGAGGCCAAGTAGATCAAATTCTTTTACCCTAAAATTTAGCACCTTCTTTCTCTATACCTAGGGAAATCTTCTACCTTAAGGAAGTTTTAGAATGCACAAAGGACCACACACATCCTAAGGTGAGCTAGTGTGCATTTTGGTAAGAAGTGCCTTTGCCCTGTCCTCATCTCTTTTTTTTCTTCAACCATTTTATTAATATTGTTATGACTGACATATAAAAAGCTGTACATATTTAATGTATACATCTTGATGAGTCTGGCAATATGTGTACACCTGTGAAACCATTCCACCATCAAAGCCATAAAAACATATTCATCACCTCCCATAGTATTATCACATACCCATCATTATTATTATTATTATTGTTCGTATGTGGTAAGAACAGTTGTTAACATACAATGTACTCTCTTAGCAAATTCAAAGTATATGATACAGTATTGTTGCTATGGGCACTACGCTGTGTAGTAAATATCTAGAACTTATTTCTTATACATAACTAAAACTTTGTACCTGTTGAAAAACACCTCCCCATTTTCCCCTTCCCCCAGTCCCTGGTAACCACTATTCTGCTCTCTGCTTCTCTGGGTTTGGCTAGTTCAGATTCTATATATAAGTGAGATCATACAGCATTTGTCTTTCTGCGTCTGGCTTATTTGACTTAACATAATTCCCTCTGGGTCCATCCATATTGTCACAAAGGGCAGGATTTCCTTCTTTATTAAGGCTATATAACATTCCATTTAATGTATGTACCACAATTTCTTGCACTCCTACCTCTGGGTATATTTCCAAAAAAGGAATCAAAATTAGGACCTCAAAGAGATATCTACACTCTCATGTTCATTGCAGCATTATTCATAAGAGCCAAGCTATGGAAACAATCTATACATCTTAATTGAGACCAGAGACGACCTCACAGAGAAGTTAGCAGCTTGGAACACCTTGACAGAATAATAGAATCTAACCCCAAAATAATTTTTCTAAAAGTTTGTTTGAACCAGTTAATTTGGCCTAATATAATCCTTCTAATCTCTCATTTGATGTTCACCTTTTCCTTTTTTATACCGAAAACAGAAGCGCAATTTCCATCTTCTTCCTTTCTCCATTCAACTTAGGGCCACCCATTTTAATACTCTGATTAGAGGAGAAAGCCTAAGGTAGTCAGCAAACATTTGTGTGACTACTGAGTACAGACACCATGTAAAGAAACAGGACACAGAGTCTGCTTTCTAGAAGTTTCTTTTCTATTAATACCTATAAGCATTTATTGTCTGTAACATAAAATCTGCCCTTTAATCATGGGATACATGTTCATGATAATAGTTTAATGAAAGTAGATTGTTTTCCTAACAAAAGAATATATTTCGTAAAGCCCAGTGTGATGTGTGGTACTTTTTATTTTGATTTCCCATAAGGCCTGTTAGGTAGATAGCGAGGGATTCCAGGTCTCCTAGGGACAAAAGTGGGTGCTGTTGCCTTGGTGCAACTGCCCCACCTGGGAAGAAGGACAAGGGTGGGCTCTAGGCCCCCATGTTGGTCCTGCCCCACCCCAATCCTCTCCCGAGTGACGGCCATACCTGGGGGAGGAGGGAATACCCTATGAATCTGCCAATCATCGCTCAGCATGCCAGCTGCAAAAGAATACTGAGGACTCTCTAGCCCACAGGCTGAGCAGCATAGGTACTATGGAGTCTGGAAATTGAACTAGAACAACCTGCATGCATAGTTAAGATCAGGTCATGCAACTTCCAACAGTTCAATCAAAATGGTTCCATGGTGATGTCTGAGCCACACGGAGGTCCCAATCTGGACAACATAAAACAAGACTGAGACCATAACCAACCTCTTTTTGTGCCTTTCCTTTTGTTCTCCCTTTGCTGTGACGATGGGTCCACTCGTCATCTGTGGTGTATGTATCATGTTCTGTAAACCTATATCTTACTCTTGCTCTATAATCCTTTCTTTCTCTCCTCAATAAACCTCATTTTCAGGCTTGCCTTACTTTGGTGTTTTTGGTCATTCTTTGGCCATGGGCGCACCAAGAACCGACATTTCAGACTGCAAACTGACAGGCCTAGCAAATAAGATAAATTTCGAAAAAAAAATTCTTTTCACTGTATTCGTCTCAATTTCCATATCATGTTTTCAAACACCTTTTAAAATATATATGTGTGTGTATGTGTGTGTGTGTGTGTATATATATATATATATATATATATATATAAACCATTTGAATTTAGAAAACTAAAGTGGAGTCTATTTTTTTCTGTTTTATTATGGTGCAAGTTTTAATATACAGCAAATGCCAATTAAAGTTGGCTTATTTATTGTTCATTATATCAGAACTACTCAGGTGAAATAGCGATTTAAAAAATGTGTCCAGATTATTTCAGGTTGACTCTTCTCATGGAGAGTAGAATGCATGTAAAATATTACCTCAGGGATTTTGAAGTAAAAGGAGATATTAAATTATAATGAAAATATAAATATTATGGTAAATTGGTGAAAATTTTAAATAACAATTAGGCACAATTATGCTTTTAAAAAGGGAAATTTCTAATAAGTATGTTTAGATGTGGTATATGGGGAGAAAACAATGTTTAATTTAGAGTTGGCTTATTGCTTCATCTGGAGAAAGCAAAGCACTACAGAGAGTTGGTTTACACCTTAAAGCAACTTGCACTCCTGGCAGAAACCTCTGATCTCATCTCAGAAAGATGGTGAATCAAAAAGCTTAATCTTTGATAAACTGAATTTATTCATACCTGCAACAGAAGGACTCTAATGGCTGTGGCTAAATCTGAGTAGTAGGTATGTTCAGAACAAAAAGAAAGTTTGGCAGATAGCCTAATATACATTCCGTATTTAGTTTATAGCAATAAAGTTGTAGCCAGGTATACAGCTATGCAGTGAAAAACTACATTCCCCACGCTCCTTTGCTGACAATTATGATCAAGTAACCAAGTTCTGGCCAATGAGCTGAGGGGAACTGATGTGTGTCAGTGTCAGGTTTTGCCCACAACACAATATGTGCTCCTAGTGTCCTTTTCCTACTAGCTGATCAAAAATGGTGAGAACTTGTTAGGTGGAGAGTTAGGATCACCTGCTCTTATCAGGACAAGGGTTCCCTGCTTTGGTGTTGTCTCCAGCAATTGCTCCACCAGGGAAGGATAAGGGTGGGCACTCCGTTTTGATGTTGCCCCACCCTTAATCCTAACCTGAGTAACTGCTACACGTGGGGAAGGAGGGACTACTTTATCGATCACGGAATTCCCCAGCCCAGGCATAACAAGATTTAGAAAGTGACCTCAAGTAACCTAAGAGTAATTACTATGCCATTAGCTTGAATCTACATTGTGGTTCACTACTCCCCCACCAAAGGTGGGCTTTCAGAGAAGGAGCTCTTATACACAGATGGAATTTTGAGGACACCTGTTGATCATTTGATAATATCCTGAACCTCCCAAGAGCCCTCCCCCAGACTGTGCTAATAAAAAGAAACAATCTGAGAATTCAGAAAGAAAGTGAGTGTGCGAGTGGGTTGGTTGGTCCATTGGTTGGTCAGTCAGTCAGTCTCTCTCCAATCATGGGAACAGACCCATTTTATTCTACTATAAAAAGCTGCTCCTGTGAAAATGCTTCCTACCTGAGGTTATTCCGTTGCATTGGCCCTGCTGGTGACTTTTCCAAGCAAGGAGTCAGAAGACCAGGATAATAGTCTCGACTTGACACTTCGTTGTGTCTGGTCATTCTTCAGCCAAGAGCACAGCAAGAACTGAGAGCAGACTGTCACCCTGACAAAGATGGTGAGAACTGAAGCACTTTCACGTTAAAATTGGCAGCCCTGCCTCCAGCCCTGAACTTCTGTTATATAACTTGATTTTTACATGATAGAGAAATAAAATAATAAATTTCTATCTTGTTTGAGATGCAATATTCTTGTATTCTTTTTCTTTTCTTCCTCAGATCTATCAATTAATCATATCTTTGCACATGAGGCTGTAAATATCCAGTAGTATGAGCACTGTACTAAACTTGACCCTGAACAAATACGTGACAAAGTAGACATTCTCTATGTCGCCTTGGAGGCAATGTGAGGTAATGGCATCATCTCTGACCTGGCCATAACAAGCAGCAGGTTTCCCCTGCAGCCTTCTGACCCCCTTCTGATTTTGAATAATATCTGTGGGTGTGAGGTCCACAAAAGCAGCTTCTGACTCTGCTCACTTGCCAACTTACTTGGAGCCATTGATCCAGTAACCCCATATAGATAAAAATCAGATTCCAAAGATGAGCTTGTATTTTTCCACCATATTGATAAAAATGTGTGAGAATCTCAAAACGGTGCTTTGAAATTAATTCAGTTCTATGAAAGAAGTGTTTCCCACAGAACTTAAAATATAAGATACTAAGCAGCTAGCATGAATATACAATTATTTCCCAATATATGTGTATATTTTTCTTGATGTACTCATGTATGTGATTTTAAATTTTGCAGTGGGTAAGAAATTCATGTTTAGGAAAGGGAATGATTGAGCGACAGAGAGCTTGGGGTAAAAGGTAAATTTCTTATAATTACTTTTTCCTACTGAAGCCCCATTCATCTTTCAAAATTCAGCTAACCTCTCATCAATGTCCTGAAACTTTTCAGTCACACAAACGGGAACTTTCTGTCTTTCTGCAAATTTCTATAATATTTATGACTCTTAGATACCATTTACATGGTTTTTGCACAGTATTATAGCTATTTTATATTATTTTCCCCTCTCCTACTACATTTAAATGTCTTAATAACAGAATCCAATTTTCAGTTTTCTTCACATTTCACACAGCTCCTTTCTCAAAGTTGATGTTGTAGAGATTACTAATTGTCCATTAGCAATAAATCTACTATTCCCTTCTTCCATAGTGATAGAAATGAAGCTGGAATGTGGTAGCTTGATCTGAGACTATGACTCCCACCCTTTTTTTAAACCAAGCTTTTGTACTAAAACTGGATAACTAAAGTTTGATGCTGATAATAGGCTTACAATAATTATATAATATTGTTGAATAAATAATAGGCCAGGATAAAGAATCCATGTTAGAAAAAAATCACAAACACTTAGGGTGTTAAGACATTTTAGAAAAACAAGAAGTAATGTCATCTTAGATTAAGAAATTTTCACTGAAGTTTTGTTTATCTATGAACTAGAGGATAATTTAGGTAGGAAAAGAGATGAAAAAAACTTATTAGAGACAATGTACAAAGTCCTTGAGATAGAAAAGATGGAATAGCTAAACTGCGAGGGAAGATAAGTATGGCTAGCAGTAAAATAAAGTGGCAAGATGGGCAGAGCCAGAATTTTCAAGACCATTAAACTATGATCCACAGTAAATGTTCCATTTTACATTACAAACTCAGACACTGGCACATGAACAAACACAGACACACACATACGTTTCTTGAAATAATGATCACCCTGAATATGGATGACGTCTTTTGGAATTTTCTCTTCCTTCTGTTCTATTCTTAAAAAATATTATATCATGGTTGCTAATAGGTTGCTCTCCAAATATTGAAAATATTATTTAAATCATGATAAGTATTTTAAATTTTATTCTAGGCCATAGAGATTAATTGAAGGTTTTAAAGATGGGGAGTGGGAGAAGATTTGGCAGTTTCAGATTATTTGGTTTTTTGATACAATCTCTCTATCTGCATTGTCGAGATGGATTGGATAGAGTCAAGAATAGATTCAGAGACCAATTTCAGTTGTATTAAAAAGATGTGATGGTGGCCTCTAACAGGATGTATGCATAGATGATGTTATAGAATACATGAACATATGCATGAGACAAAGAGACGATTCTAAAGAGAATTAAACAGCTAGGCTGTGTTTCAAATATATCCTTTAAGGACCTCTCTGTACCACTTGGGTGGAGACAATCATCTCTTTATGCATGTACTAATTAATTCATTGATACATACATTCTTTGTTTCGACAAATGGCCCATGATTTTAAGGAGCTCAGAGCTTAGGAGTGTAGATAAGCAATGAAACACTTGTAAATAGAGCATAATATGTTGTGGAAAATGGGTTTATAACTGATGAAATGAGAGCACAAAGGACAAAGAGACTACGTTTTTAAAAGCATTGATATGGATGGCATGGCTTCTTTCTTTGCAATCCCTTCATTTCAGCCTTGTGGAATGCCAGAATTTAAGAAGCAGGAGAGGAAGACTGCCCAGTAAAGAAAACACACATTATCAATCAGAGAGATGAAGGAAGAACAAGAGGATTATGGTACACTAGTTCCAAAGAGAAGAGTTTAAGAAAATAAGAATACTGTATAAATACTCCTGGAAATTTAAGTAAATTGCACACAACATATGTCATGAGATCTAGTTTTCAGGAAAAAAAAAAATGGAAAAGATTCCATTCTCCTTTTGAACATGTGACTATCTCCTAAGTAAACAAATATCTAAGCTTTTAACCTAATCCATGGCATGTGTCTTGATGTCTTTATTTTATTTATTTATTTAGGTTTTTGGTTTTGTTTTATTTTGTTTTTGCTTTTTTATTTCTTTTCCATGCCTGTTGTATCTCTGTGTCAGTCTCACTTCCAACCTTTGGGCTTTTATTCCATTTTCAGTTTTATCTGTACTCTATGAAGATTTTCTTTCTCAGATTTGAGCCTTAGATGGTTCCCAAGCACATATTCCACTCATTCTGTAGCTCTTTCTCTCTCTGTCTCCCAAGATAAAAATCCCACTAGGCCATGCGGCAGTACCTGCAACCATGCTTTGGCATGACTTGCCACGAGAGGAGAAGGAGGAGAAAGAAATAGGGTCTTCCGCATGTGGCACACCCTATGTCACCACAGCAGAGCAGACACTACAGGTGTACTCAGATCCCTGTGATTCCCCCAGAGGGGTGGGAGGGAATGGTTGAAGTGTGTGTCTGTCAGGGGGAGTTCAGGAAGTGAAGACGAGTAATGAATTTAAGAACAGTGCAGTCCAACAACATCATGAAATGGAGAATGAGACCACTCTAAACATGCCTGGTGGCTCTTTTTAATTTCTGGAATTCCACCTTCCTCATACAGTTATGTTTCCCATCTCTCCAGTCCTTCATTCCTGGCACAATTCCTGTCTGACCCCGGTTGACATGGTGATCTTTCTAGTACCACTGATTCATGTTTCCCTGTTTTACACTTTAGGAGGATGCTCTCTGCCCCCCTCTCTAGCCAACAAGGTATTATTCTAGGCCTAGGTGAACCTTCACACTTCATGAAACCACCTACAATCTTTTTCAGCCATTCTTTCTCAGGATAACAGCAGTATCTAGAGCACAAAACAGTATTTAATCCACAACTTGTGCACAGGTTCACCATTTTTACTAATAATTGAATGTTAATACATATATTAATCCTCAATTAGGTATGGTAGCCATCTGGGGTAAAGTCGATATACATTATGACATATATATGTGTATATGTATTTCTATATATATATATATATCTCCTATGTATCATATATACACATATATGCGTATATATAAATATATTCATATTTACTATATTAAGAAATCCATAGATATGAAAGTTTAATAGTTTCTTTTTACAGATAAACAAATGTTTTTAAAGTCCAAACGCTTTGTGGATTCTCAGAAAACTGTTTAATTTTAGAACTGAGTCTAAAGCCCAAAACTTCTACCATCATGCATTGTGCCCAGGACACTGTTGAACACATGGTAAAGTCTCAATATGTAACTGTTGGATTGAATTTAATAGATCTAAAATAAAAAATAGCTTTCCTTTCCTTTTTTTTTTTTTTTTTTCCTCGTGGCTTGGACATGACTTGAACACCTTAGCATAAAGACATGGAAGGAAAGCCAACTGATTCGGAATGTAGGAAATAACCTTTGAGAGGGGAATTGCCCCCTGAACCTCTGCCTGCCTATCTCCTTTGCTCTAAAGTTGTTATGTATGTGGGTTTAAGCCCCTTTTATGCTTTTTGTTTTTCTCTTTTTCTGTATCTCTTCTGTGACTCTCAGCAGGTAGCCTCACTTCCCTCACTGCCACTGCTTTATGGATTATTGATTCATTTCCTTGAAAAGCACTAACGCTGTTCCTTTCATTATTTATTAATATTATTGTTACAAATAATGTTATTATTTGACTTGCTCTCAGGGAGATTTCAAGTTCTGAATTCATCGTACATGAGTTTCTGTCTGCATATTCTACTTGCCAGAATAATCCATATGCCTCCTTTTCTGAAAATTCCCACTAGGAATGTTGGAAACCTTACAAACTTTGATTGAGCTGCCCCAGGTCAAATTGAACATCTGGGAAAGAACTTCTGCATCAGCTGCAGTTGTGCATCCTTAAATACCCTAGTGGCCAAGTTCTAGGAGGAGGACTCGTTTGGGGTTACATTTTGTGCAAAATGTATGGATATATTTAAACATTTCATTATATGGTCCAATTAGACTGTGTCTACATGGGCACATAATAAAGTAAAAATTCGGCAATTATCTGGTTCATTTCATCAAAGTCAACAGCCAAAGGTATATATCTAGTATGGCAAAAAATGTTTTGGAAGGGAGAATGCGGGACAGTCAAAACAATATGAATTTGGTAATTATATTATTTGCATGTGTAAAAATGGATATACTAAAATTATTTAACTTTTTCAAAATAGAATGCTAGATCTTGCTAAGTAAAGTGAGTCTTAGTGATCTCTACCACAATGTTCTATGTCCAAAACAAACAAAACGCATACTATAAATTCTGCTCTTATTTTTCAGGTTCTCTTCTATTATCCTGGGCATATAAATGCAATCTGAGTAAATAGTAGCCATCTGAAGACTAAACTCAGCGTTGTCCAAATCTTATACAAATGCATGTTTTAGGTACCCCTTTCAAATTGCCTTGGTCTAATTCAGCGTCATCGCACCAAAAAAATTTTAAAAAGAAAGAAAGGAAGAGAGAAAGAGAGATTGAGAGGGAAAGAGATAGGAAGAAAAATAAATGAAAGTGTCCATAGCATCCCCGTGGGCTCTTCTAAAGACATCTGTGCAAGCCACCCACTCAGTGTCCTTCTTTCTCACTCTTTTATCTCCACTTCCTCCTTCCATTATCTGACTGTCAATTCTATTAAGCTTTTCTTTGTTTCCTAAAAAAAATATGTATATATCTGTCTGGAGCCACAGAATTTCATACAGGTGCCTGGGAGAGCCACGGAAAACCATAAAATAAGTAATACTGTAGATACAGAGAGGGTTCGGCTAATTACACATCCTAAGTCAAGGGTTTCCTGTCATATCTCCAAGAGTGGGAGGTAGAGATGAATGATCACTACAGATATTCAGAATTCATGACTTTATTTAAATATGACACACTTGTTCTTCCTGTCTATCCATTTTTATATATTTTTAAGCAATGTGGAAATATACTGATCTTGTCCTAAATTAACAATGCAATTGTAAATTTGTCTGCTGCATAGGCATTGCCTATATGTCAGAAAGGATTGATTTACCAAGAGCCAAATAAAATGCAATCTTTATAGCTTAAGGAAAGAGGGATATCATTATCATTTCTAAACATTTGAAAGAATTAAAGACTGGTGATGGGTGAATCTCAGAAGACCAAAGCTGGATTCTTACCCAGAAAACTTTGGAATCACATCTCAGAGTCTGCAGAAATTGTCGGAAATCTGTTGAGGATGTGCTTATGACATTTTCTCTACTATTTGCTTCCAGCCAGCCTGGAAGCTCCTGCCTTAAGGTCTTCGCACCGAAGTATTAATACAGTTCCTCTCAGGGAGAAGAAGGGGGGTATTATAATTATAAGTGGAGGTAGCCTGCAGCAAAATTGTACAATGGGTGAAGCTTTCTTTGGCAATTTTCCACCTACACTCCTTAGCTATTCTAAAATCCACCAAGTTCTTAGCTTGTAAAGGGGATTTGATTAATACACCTTCCAACTACATTTGCATTTTAATGGGAGACTCTCTCGGGGGATACCAGGTAGCAAAAGACTGAAAGAAAGAAAGTTCAAATAGTATATAATAATAGGTAGCAATAAGGGTTAGGAATTTCTTTTTTCCGTGGGAGACTTTTCTAATGCTCTTCTTCACTTTTCTTCTCCCTGTGTTGTTTTCCGTATTGGTCTGGACCAAAATCCCCCCCAATATTCAGCCCTACTGAGTAGTATCAATTTCTCCAAACTGAATTAAACTCTGTCGCTAAACTTTTTTCATGTTCATCCTTCTTCCTACAATGTTCTCCGTTGTGCTTCTTTGTCCAGGAGCCCAGATGAGACAGTACTTACTCTTGGGAGGAATACTGAATCCCCCAAGCTGAGGGAAGGATATTGCAGTGGGATCCATAGACATCTCTCTCTCAGCTACTTTATTCACAGAGTAACTGTAAACCCGTATTTTAATTACATGATGAGCTCTCCCTATTTGTCCTGCATGCTTTCTGAGAGTAGGAATCAGGCCCCTCCCCATTTTTACTACTGTTCAATCAGGGCCTTACATAATATTGGGCATAAAGAAACTTACTCAGCATATGTTGAATTTATGAAAAAAAATGTCTGCCCTCTCAACCCTACTCAATGCTCCTCCAGCTTATGGGTCTTTTACGCACTCTGAAGAAACAACCATAGTTTGAGTGAAAGATATGTTTTAGCAGAAATATCCTCTTCATCCCTCCTTAACAGTAAATTTTTTAAACTATAAAGACAGAAAAAATTTGAGTGAGGGAGGATGAAAGTACAGAGAAAAAGAAATGATGATTTTGGATAATTCTCAAAAAAAAAAAATCTTGTTCATGAAAATCTCTCAATGTTAGTGATGGACGCTACATTGATTTCAAATCTTGATTATTGTGAATAGTGCTACCACAAGCATGGGAGTGCAGAAATTTCCCTCCTTTGGAAATATAACCAGAAGCGGGATTATGGGGTCACATTGCAGATATATTTTTAGTTTTTTGAGTAACCTTTATGCTGTTTTGCATAGTAGATGCACTGATTAACATTCCTTCCAACAATGTACAAGGGTTCACCTTTCTCTACATCCTCACCAGCATTTGTTATTTTCTGTCTTTTTGATGAGAGCCGTTTCAACTGGGATGAGATGGTATCTCATTGTAGCTTTGATTTGCATTTCTCTGATGGCTAATGATATTGAGAATTTTTTCATATACCCGTTGGCCATTTTTATGTCTTCTTTTGAGAAATGTCTATTCAGATCTTTTGCCAATTTTTAAATCAGATTATTTGAGTATTTCCTATCAGGTTGCTGGAGCTACTTATATATTCTAGTATTAATCCCTTGTCAGATGGGTAGTTTGCAAATATTTTCTCCCATTCTGTGAGTTGTCTTTTCATTTTTGTTGATTTTTTCCTTTGTTATGCAGAAGATTTTCAGCTTGATGTGATACCACTTGTCCAATTTTGCTTTGGTTGCCTGTGCTTTGTATTAATCAAGAAGTTCTTGCCCAAATATCCTGAAGCATTTCCCCAAAGTTTTCTTTGAATAGTTTTCTAATTTCAGGTCTTAGATTTAAGTCTTTAAACCATATTGATTTGATTTTTGTATGTGGTAAAAGATAAGGGTGTAGTTTCACTCTTCTGCATGTGGACATCCAGTTTTCCCAGCACCACTTATTAAAAAGATTGTCCTTTCCCCACCATATGTTGTTGGCATCTTTGTAGAAGATTAGTTCACTATAGGTGTGTGGATTTATTTATGGGTTCTCCATTCTGTTCTATTGGTCTGCATTTCTGATTTTATGCCAGTTCATGTGGTTTTGGTTAATATAGCTCTGTAGTATAATTTAAATTCAGGTATTATAATTCCTTCAGTTTTGTTCCTTTTGCCCAGGATGGCTTTGGCTATTCTGCATCTTTTGTGGTTCCATATAAACTTTAGGATTATTTTTTTCTACTTATGTGAAGAATGCCCTTGGTAATTTGATGGGGATTGCAATGAATCTGTAGATTGCTTTGGGTAGTGTGGGTATTTGAATCTTCCGATCCATAAGCATGGAATATCTTTCATTTTTTTGTGTCCTCTTCAATTTCTGTCATTATTTTTTTATTTCAGCATATTATGGGGGTACAAGTATTTAGGTTACATATATTGCCTTTGCCCCACCAGAGTCAGAGCTTCAAGCATATGTATTCCCCAGACAGTGTGCACTGCAGCCATTAGGTGTGAATATACCCATCACCTCCTCCCCGTCTCCCACCTGCTCAACACCTGTTGAATGTTACTACTAAATGTGCACTTAAGTGTTGGTCACTTAAGTCAGGTAATACCAATTTGGTGGTGAGTACATATGGTGCTTGCTTTTCCATTATTGTGATACTTCACTTAGAATGGGCTTCAGTGCTATCCAGAATAATACAAGAGGTACAACGACAAAAATAAGTAAATGAGACCTAATCAAATTAAAAAGCTTCTGCATAGCCAAGGAAACTACCATGAGAGCAAACAGACAACCTACAAAATGGGAGAAAATATTTGCATGCTATTATTGTTTTATAGTTTTCATTATAGAAAAGTGTCTTGTTGTAATGTCAAGAATGTATTAGTATATAGACTTATTTTTTTTTACTGCAATACAAAGGGAAGAAGCAATAACAAAACTCTAAAAATACTACACTTTTGAATTTAAAAAATAAATTTGAAATCATTGTGGGGTTAGAAAAGAAATAATAATGGCTGGGTATGGTGGCTCACACCTGTAATCCTAGCACTCTGGGAGGCTGAGACTGGAGGATTGCTTGAGGTCAGGAGTTCAAGACTAACCTGAGCAAGAGGGAGATCCTGTTTCTACAAAAAATAGAAAAATTAGCTGGGCGTTGTGGTGCACACCTGTATTCTGAGCTACTCGGGAGGCTAGGGCAGGAGGATCGCTTAAATCCAGGAATTTGAGGTTGCAATGAGCTATGATGATGCTACTGCAGTCTACCTGGGGCAACAGACTGAGACTCTGTCTCAAAAAATAAATAAATATATAATAATAACAATAATAACGCTAAAATCCAAAAGGTTACATTCACTACATAATTTTTGGAATGCAGTTAACAATTTTACTGTGTGGGATATTCAGCCTTAAATTCTTATATTAGAAATAGCTGCAGAAAAGCTGAAAGCAAAAAATAAAGCATTTGACTTAGGAAAAACAAACAAGGAAGGTAGTAGGAAAGCTATACCTAACATACAGCAGAAATTTAACAACATAGAAAACAAAAATAGTAAAAACAGTTTCATGAAAGCCAAAATTGAATTATTAATAAAACTGACAATATATACAAACTTATAATGAAATTAATGAAGCAAAACGGAAATGACACAGGCAAACAATATTAGAAAAGCAAAATAGTACAGTACTACAGATAGAGCAAAGATTTAAAAGATAATGAGAAAATATTAGTATAATCATATGCCACAAAATTTAAAGACTTAGGCAAATCAACACATTTGAAGAAAAATGAAATTTAACTAAGTGAATCAAGAAGAAATAGAAATCCTAAATAGTCCTACTTTGATTAAATAACTTAAACCAGTACTTTAAAATCCTCTCAAAAATAAAACAGTACTTCCAGACAGGTTTATAGAAGAAATCAAATAAACTTTCCAAATATACATATCATTTTTATATGCAAAGAATATTTTCATAAAATTCATCATTATTTTATTAATATAATTCTTAGTAAACTCAGAGTGGGAGGGACTCTGTTAATCTGGTAAAGTATATTTATTTTTAATTAACAATTGTTTTTCCTAGTAAAAATGTCCGAAGCATGCCCATTAACAATGCTTCTATTCAATATTTACCTAGGAGGGTTGTTGCTAGAAATAGAGCCTCTGTTTTTTAGTTTAGTTTAGTTTAGTTTAGTTTTTTTTTTTTTTTTTTTTTTTTTTTTTTTTTTTTTTTTTTTTTTTTTTTTTTTTTTTTTTTTTTTTTTTTTTTTTTTTTTTTTTTTTTTTTTTTTTTTTTTTTTTTTTTTTTTTTTTTTGCTTTCTCATTATTCTTGGGTTTGCATCATTTTCATTTCCTTGTAATCTGGTGGTGTCCTCATTATCTTAGAAGAAATAGTATCTTCACAGTATTATTAAAGTCTCTTCAAAAAATTATCCATTTCTATTTATATTGTTAAGTTAGCAGATGAAGCTAGATGCTGGATCCATTGCTTGGTAAAATTAACTGTCTTTGTTCTTATTAATTCAAAACATAGCCTCAAAACTTACCTTACAAGTCGTATTTTCTCAGGTTGAGCAAAAAGCCTCCTTGCATCTAAATACTAGTTTGGCTAATACATTATTATACTCCCTAAATTTTATGCTTTATGCTTAACTTTTTATCACAACACTTAAATCTGTTAAATAGTCAATAACAAGAATACCCCCTTTACCTTGTGTTATTGTTTTTATTAGCTTTTATATTATGAATTGACATCTTCTCTTCTTCATATATTGATTCATATATTGATTCAATATAGCTAAACTAAAACTATATTTTCCTGATTTTTTTCCCCTGCATAATTCTGAGATTTCCTGAGCTTCAAACAACATTTTGAGATTTGGAAGGCAAAAAATAAAGCTGAAATTTAAAGTTCAAAAAGGTACGTGGAGGGGTTCCAGGGACTGTTGTGGCTCATACACACACCGTCCCTTATTGATGAGTAGGATTATCTTGCTCAAGTTGGTGGAACAGTAGCTGAGTCTGCAGCTCTTTTGGTTTTTACTGGTTTGTCTTTAGTTTTGTTTTTGTTTTTGTTTTTTTTGTTTTTTACCTTATGGATCAGGTATGTGTTTGGCTCCGTGATGAAGGGTACCATATTTTCTATAAGCTCCCACACATCATTGAAGTTTGAAGCTTGAAAGTGGTGAGAGACAAACATGGGTTCCAATTTGTCCTGTGGATTCTGGTTGATCTTTTTGGTTTTCAATTTGTCCTTGTCTTCCCCAACTTCGATATCTATCATCCCTTTCTGGCTGCCTGCCCTGATTATTCCTGGCTCAGATGCAAAGAAAACAGCCTGTACCAGTTCTTGAAATTGAATATGGTCAAGTTCTTATTATAATCTCCATCTGTCTTTACCTGTGCATATATCATTCTTAGTTGGTTCTGTTTTTCTGATCAAACCCTGACTGATGCATACAGGGAATATTTTGCATGTTGCTATAAATCCGCAAGAGGTCAAAACCCCATCTCACATCTCTAGCAAATATTCTGATCTTAAGTCTCCCCTGATGCTACGTCCACAAACATAAGTAATGTCCTCAACTTTTATCATTTTTCTTAGCCCAAGAAATAAACACCTTCTCCCATGTTGGTTCCTAGGTGATTTCTGCTACCACGGATGGCTGAGACATATCTCAATAAGCTCAAGTTTACTCAGATAGAAAATGGGATGATATTGCATGTGTTAGCACACAAGGCTATTGTGAAGGCCATCAGGACAGTTTATTCATAAAGAAATTATGTAATGTAAAATAACATATACATATTAATATAAAACTTTATATATTTTCTTTTCTGTAAGTTAAGAGTGTCCCAGCTCTTTAATTACTAGGCTAAACTTCTGGGACTTATGAGAATGTTTTCAAAATCTAAAATTTGGTGAACATGTAAAGAAAAACTTCAATGACAGCTCATTATTGTTCATTTATTTAATCATATTTAGAAATAAGATCTAGTTGATTTGAAATTGCCTTCTAATTGCTGGTGGGAGGAAGAGAAGCATAGGTTTTAGTGGGGAAGCTAAAATGAATCTTAGAAAAATATGCCCCACCATCCATATATAGACCCAAATTAAATGTATTGGGGGCCTGAATCAGTGAACTTTGCCTGCCTCCAGGTGATGTGACTACTGCTTCCACTCAGCTGATTGTAATTAAAGCTAAAAGACCCTTGTTCAAGGAGGAGAAATGCCAAAAGGCTGTTGGGAGAGTGTTGAGCAAATTGCATCCTTTGATCTACTTTGTTTCATAGCTATCCTCTCCCAGTTGTTTTCACCTGGGCTTGGACTTATAAAGCTAGCTTGTTAATAATTTAATACGTGCATGTGGTTCATTTTATACTGAGGGATCTTAAAATAACAGCTCCCAACTGCAGCTACATCTGGACTGTAGTAGTTAATTTAGTAGTTCCAGGCACAATCCAGAGTGATCAGAATGAGTTGAATCCTCTCATCTATTTTTCGAGTTGGGAATTATGCATCATTGGCAAATAATCCCTTTGCAATTTCAAGTCTGTATTTACTTTTGTTATATGTTTGAGAGTGATTTCCCAAGTGTCTTTTTCAGAAATGAGCATGAATGTGAATTTCCTTAATAAATACAATATTATTATGATTTAGATATTATGAGAAATTTGGGGAAATTAAATACATAGATGATTCAAATATCATTCCATCCCATTTCATTTATTTTTTCATTCGGCTAGTATTTACCCTGCCCTTACAATGTACACAGCATTATGCTTGGTGCTCAGGATAAAGACAGACAGAAGTCTTTTCTTAAAGCTCTCACATTCAGTGAGGAGATAATTGCAAGCACAAGCTTCAAATACTATCCAACACATTATATTGCAATAGACACAAGCCTAGCGTGCCACCAAAGTACAGAGGAAGATAGGTCGACTCTTGCTGTGTGTGTCTGAGAGGTTCCCAAGAGGAGATCACTCTAGTGAAGCAGTGAAGGATAAATAGAATTTTCTGTCATATTTAACCTTAGCCCATACAAAGTCCCTTTTCTAAACCTGGACCAGAGAGATTATGCACGAAGATACACAACAATAATATCAGGCAGTTTCTGAATGCTGTACATTTCATCTTTCATTTTGTCTCTACCAAGAAATATGGAGCAACGAAAAATCTTTCCACAAAGCAGGAGGGTGATGGTTGGGATCAGAGAATTACTACAAGGAGAGGACAGGAAGTTGCAGAATAGGAATTAGGACTGCCAGAAACAGGCTGTTCCAACTGTACAATTATGTACAAAGGTTGTCTTTTCTAGGTCATGATCCAAAAAATCTTAGAATTCATTCTTCCGTAAATTTGGTTTTGGGTGTTAGTATTTTAGATACAATGTAGTAGCGTGCCTGGGCCTTGGTCAGAGTGAGAACACCATGGACTCTTATCCTCAGTCCCAACTTTACAACCTTAATCTAGAGCTGCAGTCTCCTAATTCCTAAAAGGAAGATAGAAATTTATGACTACTTCACAGAATTTCTGTAAGAATTACATGAAGGTACAGATATATGCAAGTTTTATAAATTATGAAAAATAAGTTGAAAGATGTTGCTATTATTTTTATTCCTCAAGTATTATTACAATTCTTAGAACGTGTATACTTTTGATTTAACCTGCAAAATCAGTCACTTTTCAGATCAAGCTCTTTCCTTCAAAATCAACTCCCTTTGCTCCAGGTCAAGAGTAAGCTTCTCTAATTAGCAATAATTAATGACTCCTATAGAAGCAGCTCTCTAGCTTTAAGAGGTATGTTGGAATACTTTACTAAGATGAAAAAAGAAGATATTAGTCAAGAGGAAAATAAAGGAAATTATAAAATTGTAAAAGTATACCATTAGAATCCCACTTTTAATTACTGCAGTCATTTTTGTTTTGAATAATATTTTGCTGCTTAATATATGGTATCTTATATTTTTGTCTATTACTATGTTTTAATCATTCCAAGTTTTAAGCCCTTTAAGAGTAGAACTGTTACCTACATCATTTTATATTATTGAGTTCTCATTACAGATTCTTGCTCATAGTAGGTGTCCAGTAAAATTTTGTAGCAGCTACTGATGAAAATCATGGGTCCATGGAAATTAGCAATCGCTGGCAAAGGAAACAATACCTAAGGAAGTACAAAATGTTGAATGTACATTGTTTTTAGGAGGTACATTTTGCTTGAGTCTAAACTCGTGAAAGGAACTATAAAAACTTTCTGCTGTTCTGCTGATAGATGTATGAAAACAAGTTGAAAGCAGCTGATCAGTGGCATCTGTTAACTGGCATTGACACTTTGATGTGCAGGGCAGCTGTCAAGCAATTCCACTTTCTTCTGCTTTTCCTTTAAGAATTAATTAGTGCTATGAGACACTGAAATTCTCATTTACTTTCCAAGAAGTACTTGAAAGCCAGTTCCCCAGAGAATCAGATGGAGGAAACTACACACTTCCCATCTTCCTGGAGCCTACTTCTTCTAGCCCCACTTGCACCACTGGTATCAGTTCTCTCATTCTGCCTTAGAATGAAGGCAATGTTTTGAGATTAAATAAAAAATGAGATGATAAAGCTAAACAAAGACTGAACTCCTTAGTGATAACATTGCAGCATAGCCTTGCAAAGCCTAAAACATTAACTAACCCATGTGATCTCCTATAAAACTCTGTGGCCCCAGCCATAAAATATGTACAATGCATGCTTTGTTTAGGCTTGTGGTAAAGAAAAAAATCAAATTAATTTTTATGATGGCTTTGAAAAAAATGCTTCATAAATATAAAATGTTACATATACAGATAAAAAGATTAACTGAATATAGATCAAATGTCATTGCAATATATCTGTGGGCAAATATATACATATACATATATGTAAAATATATGAATAGGCCATTACATATTTACTACATGTCCCCATTGTTTTATTGGTGAACCTCAAAATATTAGAATCAGTGAGTGTTTAAAAACACAAGACCATAAATCAATCCAGTATACTGTGTCTGATAGGGCAAAGATGTCTATGGGAAAGATTCCTGTGGAAAGGAAATATTTCTTTCCAAAACCCTGAACATTCTCAGTTTTCATTATTCCATTTTGTACAGATCTGCTAAGTGTTTAATAGGTTAAACATCTCTAGTCGGTACCTGGTTTATCCTTCTTACATGTTTCAAGGTCAAAATCGTGACTGCTATCAGTTTACTACTTTTATAGAGATTTGAACGTCTTTATTTTGCAATTTTAAGTTTCTAAAGATGGAAGTTTAACAAGAAACTTCATTCCATTGAACAAACAACTTCAACATCAGTTTTCAATTTCCTAATATACAGTTGGTAGGTTGGATCAGCTATGTCTTCCAGAGACTGTGATATCGAAGCCAATGGCCTGTAATATCAAGTTCTTCATTTGAGGCACTATCCATCCTCCTTGAACAACCAGAGTGTGTACTGCAACTTTCTTACTCTGGGACAGTAATAAAAGAGACACTGGGCAAGTGATTGTAGCAGACATCAGAGAGTTTCTACTATACTGGAAAGTTTTATATCTATTTCAACTTTGTTCTCAGCAGAAGGCTCAACAAGTGCCCTGCCCCAGGTAAATGATATTTAAATAATTTTATGGAGCATTGAGTAAGGCTTGCCAGAAAGATGATTTAGCAATTCAAAGAAGGGAAGTCGTTCATATGCAGTTCATCAGACAAGAGACCGGATTTGAATTGGGTGCTGGCTTGGATAAGATTGGGTTTGCCAGAGGGGGATGTTCAGTGGGGAGTGAGCTAAGAGACAGGGCAGTTGGAACTGAGTTCTGGTTCTTCCTCTCACTACTTTTAGGGCTTAGAGCAAGTCCCTAATTTCTCTCTGTTTCCATTTTCTCAGCTCTCCAAGGAGAATAATAATGACTATCATTTAAGGTGGTTGTACATGTTTCAGTGTTTAAAAGATGGGGAGCCTACCACCGCAGAAAGAACCCCCCCTTAACGACCAGATATAGTTGAGTAGAGGTGGAAGATGGGCATACATTCATAAATCGGAGCACATACGGTACTAGGGGTGCATCACATATGTTTCAAGGAGCAGAACAACAATGAATCAAAGAAGGAAATGTAACTTGCCGAGAAGTCATGCGAGACAGGCTTGAGAGTATCAGCAATGTCCCCAACATCCTGCCTTTCAATACCTTTTTATTAGCTCACCAGGCATTTAAAATTCCTCTTGCATTTAGTTTCAGTGGAATTGGGTTCAATTTTTCTCAATGCAATGATCTTAAATAAAGTCTTTTAACACGTTATGGCACAATTTTTCTTTTATATTCTGCAAGGTAAAGAAGAAAATGATAATAATAATAATATGGAGATAATATTTGGAGAAAAGGCCTGCCAATTATTTCTACTAAATAAAAGGAAACTCTGGCATACTTTCACAGTGCCAGGGACAAATTTAAGGTTTAAGGATCCTGTTTCCTAGGCTGTTTTGAGGCAACAATCAACCACACCTAACATGGACTAAATGCTCCAAGTCATCAGTTTTGGTTTAGCTTACAGTGTCAGGGTCAACTTTTGGTAAATTGGCAAATTATGGAAAAGTTATCTTTGATGGTGCTGCATTCTTTTTTTTTTAACCTACTGATCCTCAACTTACCCTACTAAGGCATCCTTATCTCCAACACGCAAACTTCTCCCATTCCCATCTTTTTTCACAGGCTTCTTAGAGATGCTACGAAAGTCCTCTAAATCAATGATTCTTTTATATATCCTGTTTTCCTGGATCCACTCTAGCTCTGTGTCAATGTTATAAGCTTTCCTAAAATTTAAATGACTATAAATGGCTTAATGTTCCATTACATCTAGTTAAAGTATTTGCATTTTTACAGTGACATTTTAGAAATAATACCCACAGGAACAATTCTCTAATAACAGCATGGTGGTTTAGGGGATATGCATACATTTGGGAAGTGAGAATAGCTGTCACCCTTCAATCATACCAGCAGATAGACCCCTACTCTGCCTTTGCCTGTGGCTAATCCTATAGAGCATTTAAGTCTCATTCAAAAACCCACTCAATTATAGTGTTGAATCTCTCTTTGCTATATGCTTTTCTGGCTCTCTACTGGGGTGATTATATTCCACTTTTGTTTTTATAGGTAGTTGCCTGTGTGTGGGGGTGGTGGAGATTCTTGAGCTTTACTGTACTGAGCATCAAGATATCCATCCTTCACATCTGGAAGTTAAAAAGAAAATAAATATAAAGTAGCAAAGCCTCAAATTTTGTTAGACTAAGGTGACATAAGTTCAACTTGTACAGCCAAAGTAGTGAACTTATACATCAGCTCAGACAGTGGCATGCATCCAAAGGTAACCTAACTGGATTAGCTGCACCACAGCAAGGGATAGGCTTCCCTCTGGTCTCAGATGCCAGGAGGCTGATGCCCTGGAAACCACAGACAAATGATGAGGCTTGGAAAATGTCAACCTGAAAGTGTACTCTGCATTTAAACAGACTCCTTCACAAAATCAAAGGCTGCTGCCTAAAAGAGTCATAAGAATGTACGAGGCCAGATGGTTTCCAAACCTTGCTAGATACATGGAGGTGATTTCAGCGAGAGGGTCGAACCTTTATATCCCCTGAATATTCACAAGTAGTGGACTTTTTACATGAGAATGTTAGGCATGTCTCCCTAAAGGTATATTTGCTTGAAGAATTCAAAAGGACTAAGATCCACAGTCTGTGAGAAACATGAGCAACCTCTGCAAGTCCTTGCAGTGTTCTGGATGAGGGATGAGTTCACCTTCAAGAAGGAGATTTGCGTTTAAACTTGATGGGAGAAAAAGGTCAGAATTAGAGGTGGAGGATTATTGATTATCCAGTGGTAAAATGTCACTCACATTTTCTTGTGTCCCAGCCTTCTTTGGGTCAGGGTGAGTTTGAAGAAGGAACTCTAACAAAGATGAAGTCAGGTGAAAATCCATACTACTGGAATTTCTACATGACAAATGAGGACACATGTCAGTTCTGCTCTGTAGCATAACATGCTTTTAGTGGGAGAAGGGCATTTCTCTTCAATAACCCTTAGAAAGACCTGCTGGACAAGAAAGTAAAACACCATGGCAATTTTCAGTGGAAAATAAGAAAGACTGGATAAGAGCCAGGTTCTGTGGTAAAGAAACCTCCATCTGTAGCAGGAAAATTTTGTCAGTTATGGTGGTGGCCTCTAGGGTACATGACCCCAACACTAGAAAAAGAGCTTTGCCCTAAGAAAATGTTTTACAAACTCATGATAGCTATCCTTGGGTCCAGCCCTTTTGAACTAGAAAAAAAGAAATGAAAGAGCCTATTGTACAACAATACAGTTGTTTGCCTGGAAAGAGGGGAGTAGGGAGAGCAGATAAAGCCATTGAGTTATAATTATATTCCTACTTCATAAAAACTATTATTCCCTCTCTGTTGCCTTGGCTTGAAATGATTCTTCCTTATAGTACAGTTGAGAGCACTGAGTGTGTATAAGATGGAAAACAGAACAATGTTAGGATACCTAATAATTATCTTTGAATAGTTGTAAGGTCTATTTGATGGAAAAGCAGTTATTCCATAGGGTAGAATTATTACAATGCAGGTTTACGGATGTATAAAACTGATAAATCTATCCTTCCAAGATGACGGTAAGTCCAAATGAGACAATAACTTTGAATGTAGTGTTTTACAGTAGAAGTTGCTTAAGAACAAAACCAAAAATAAGTGGATATCATTTATATCCGATCCGATCTTCTCTGCCCTGATGCCTTCATCCAAACTATGACCAATGGATAAATGCATAATACATGCTAAAATAGAATAAAATAAGCTACTTTCGCTAATTTTTTTAGAAATGTTAATAACCGGGGACTTAAATTTTAAAATTAGAAGGCCAAATTTATACACACACACACACACACACACACACACACGTTTCTCTTCCTCCTTCTCTTTTTCTCCCTCTTTTTTCCACCTTTTTAAAAAATTTTTTCTGCTTTCATACTAATGTCAGGAGAGAAATATCACTCGTTTATAGCAAAAGGTGAGAGTTGTAATGTGGTTTTATTGTTCATAGCTTAATAATCAGGATGACCATGAAATAAAGCTGTATTTGATAGCCAAATGAATGCATAATTGAATAAATCAATGATTTTTATGAGATATTAAAATATATTTCAAATATGTGTGCAATCAAACTCAGCATCCTGCAATCTGTTAGCATATATAACTTCACATTTTAAAGATATTTAATTATTTTTTCAAATGTATAATTAAACGTAGACAAAAAAGCAACATAGGGAAAATTAACATTGGTATGAATTATTTATTTACCCATATATTTGACCAATTTTGATTACCATTTTGCTTTTTTTACTGTCAAAAATATTATTGTAGCAAAAAACTCCATGAAAGTAAGAACTTCAACCTTTGTCTTCAATATTAAGGTTTTTTTTTTTCTTTTTTCTTTTCATTGCCCAGGGACCTTATAACTTACCAACTGCTAATCTATAAACAAGCTTTGATTGAAAAACCTAACGTATATATGATGAACGATTAACATTACTCTAAATTTCAACTGCCTTGTAGAAAAATAGGTATTATAGAAGCTCAACGAGAATGTATACCCAAGAATGTCTTCTTATGCTATCTCAAAAAATTGAAATCTTTCAAGATTGTATTCAAAGAGAAAGTATGTGAAAGCTGAGAAACTTAATGATTATGTATTCAGAATAAGGAAGTCATGACCACATGGGCAAAATATCTTGTTTTAGTAATATTCAGGAAGAAAAAATACAGCAAATATTTTGGCTTCATTAACTAATAAGTTTAGCCAACGGAGTTGATCAGTTAGTCTCATGTGGAGTCACAGGAAACATAATTTTGACTCATAGTTACCAGTAAAGGAAGAGATATTTCATACATTATTCTAAATACGAGTCCATATTTTGTCACAAAAGACAATCATCTCCAAAGAACTAGTTCTAATTATTCTGTGTAGTATTTCTATCATTTGTGTAGTATTGCTAAAATATGAAAGCAATTTTTCCCTGTAATTATGTGGGTTCTATGTCAACACACCTGAACTCCAGAAAATGTGTCTACTTTTGGGTGCACAGCCAACGTTGAGAAAGCATGGGTAGATGTGCGAGGGCCAATAAAAAGAAAAAGATTTCCCTGCATTCTTGCAATATGTAAGTAAGCATACTGCTTTACAACAGAAAGCGGTTGCTTCTGTTACTCCTAGAAGCCCCTGTAGAAAACGTGATCACGCACATAGGTTTCAGCATATAGCAACCTCCAAGCACTCATTAATAAAGGTACTGCACCTCTCCTAATAAACTTTATCTTGAAGGGCTGGTATTAGCTAATGATGTACTTCCTATATTCTTCAACTTCAGCCCTCCTGCTTTAAGATGTAGTCTTCAACACAATCATGTCAGAAAAGGGAAAACACACAATCAACTATCCGTGACCCTCAGGATTTGAAAATGTCACAGTTGCTGAGTTGCTGGTTTTAACTGCCCTTCACTTGTTCACTGTCTCTCCCACACAACCCCCTTCCCCCTAAATGCGTGGGTACTTGGCATTACTTAGCTTCTGATTTTTTTTTCTCTCCTCAATTTCTAAGCCTAATGAGGCTGAGCTGAGTTAATAATGGATGTAATAAGTAATGACTCATTGTTTGGGGGCCCTCGCGTCTGTGTGTGCCGCAGAACAGGAGCCAGCACTCTGATGCTATTTGTTCTGCTATGTCACTTGCCACCAAGCAATGCCACTCATCAATAAAAGGCAAGATGACGGATGAGTTCATTTAATGGAATTCCTTCGAGTGAGCTACAGCCCAACTCTTCAATAGGTCTGTTACCACATTCTCTCCCTCCCTCTCTCCCTCTTGCTGCTCTTTTTTTCCTTTCTCCTAAATCCAGGACAGTTGGAAAGCATGCTTGGCCGAGAGGGCCGCCATTTGTGCCAGCAGCTCCTTCTGCTCTTAACAACTGCTCTCCTAAATCAAATCAGCGGCTCTGCGCCTAGAGATTAAATCTGCGCCACCTGATATCTGTGGCACCCCGTGGCATTTGGCCATGTGTACTCCCTGCCTGGGCTAATTTCTTTATTTCCTTAGAGAATGGTTGTGTGGAAAGAGGAGGTCCATGTCCTGGGGAACTGGGTTTTAGATGTTCTGGTTTGGTTCTCTGCAGCCTAGACACCAAAAACAGGATGCTTTCTGGGAAAGCTGATGAAGGAGGCTTTTTCTTTGTGACATTAACCCTCAGTTGGCATAACCCCGCTAGCTACAGTACGCTGCTTCATTCCATGATCTGGAATTTACTCGCAGTGAAATCAACATCAGTGACATCTTACCAATAACAGGCAGACTTTTTAGTCTGCAGGAAGGGAGATGACATTTGGGATCCTGAATATCCTAACACTGTGAAGTATGAAAACAAATCAGATATCCGAAGAAACACAACAGGTGTAGATGTCAACACATTGTTTTAAAATGTCAAATATTTTGGTTTTGTTCTTTTATGAAGAGTAAAGGGCACACATACATGAAATCAAATATAGCCACCTTGTAGAATTAAGAAAAGAGAGTTAAAACAGAAAAGGTGAGTAGTTAACATATCTGAACTTAAGCTGACATGGTAGAGTGTAGCCTCAAGACTTTTGGATATGCAGAAGTGACATGAGAAGAAAGTAAAGTGACAAGGTGGAAAACAGAATTACAGGCTGTTACAGATAGCAAGGTTCACAGAGGCTAAATAAAAGAAGGGTATGACTAGGTAGGGAAAGATGCTTCTTCTTAAATTTCTCTTGTTTCTCAAATTGAGGTGGAGAAGTCCTATTTATAAGCTTATTGGAACATCCTGAACAAACAGCTAATAAACAGGCATTCAGATTTAGTGTTGCTCTTACCAAATCTACATGGATAGACCTGATAAATTTTGCACACACACACATATATATGCGTATCTTAGTATTCATATTTAAATCTGTGCCATAGGTATTGAAGGACATGAGACATTTCTCTAAATTACCCCAGAAATTCAAAAACTCTGTGCATGGCTCTGGCAGTGAACTTTTCCTGAGCCTCTACTGGGGATGGCTCTAATATGCACTATCCATATCTCTCATCCTTGATTTCATATGGCACAAAAAGTGTTGATTGTCTTGATGCTGACATTGTATTTCACATTCAGGCCCTTGCAGAGTTGAATCTATTCACAATTAAAGTCAATGTCAATATAGGGAAAGTGATGAGAAAGGAGCAAATATAGTGTAAGACACTAAACGAGGAACAAAAGTGTATTTTAAAAACCTACAGAGTAAGAACAGCCAAGAAATAGATTAACAGAGCATTACATTTTATTGTTGAGCACAAATGTTCCATTCCTTTCTCAGAGCTTCTAATCAGCCTTTTTCATTATTTTCCTTCCACCGTATCTGGCTCCTGTGCATCAGTGCCCATAGCAACACCTCTACTAGCACTAAAAACTTCCTCCTATACCAGAGTTTTCCCCACTAGGAGCCTTGCCAGGGTTGACCTTCCCTCCAATTAGAGGTCCACACCACTTGGGGCCTTTGGTTAAAATAAAAATTCTCCCTTTGGAAGCAAACGGTTTTAGGAATGATTGCTCCATTCATATGTGGGAAGGAATGCTTTCCTTCCTGCGTAGTGACCTAATCCTGTTGTTATGATGTGAGGGTAGGCTGCCGTCTAATCAACTTATATTCTTTGCAAGTGGCTGCTCACAAAGCCTCATGTCTTATAGCTTCTCAGGATGCCCTGGTGTGATTATCGTTGTCACCACCCTTCCCTTTGGTCCACAGACTTCACACTCCCAGGATTTTGCACAGAAGACAATTCTGTACCAGTAAAAGTGTTAATGGTAACAGCACCACATCCCTAGAATACAGAAACTATGACTATTTTTGCCTTAAATGTGTTAAATATGAACCCAGTGACTTCGATGTCCTCATACAGCTCCTGACCTATGAGCAAGCACTGTATTCATAGTTTGTGGAGTGACAAGGATGAAGGGGAGATAACAGACATCTTAATTATTCAGGCAAGAATTGTGTTTAAACATCTTCACATCACCACAGCACCTAGCCTAGAACCTCTGCAAGCTAGATTAATAACTGTTAAATTAAAATGGATTGAATAAAACCTGGCATTTGTCCTCTTTGATTACTTTCTCATATCCTACACCAATCATTTCTGTAAATATGTTTTTCTCTTAGTTTCAGAAATTTGGCAGATGGCACTTTAATCTGTTCTTAAATATTCTGATTCCAACATAAATTAAGGTCATATGTATACTGTGATAGGCTGAGACCTGCAGACATGTATCCAACTTGATCTTGCAAATGTTTATTGATCACCTACTATATGTTAGTATCTTACATAGCATAGTTATAAAATAATATCAAAATATTATCAAGAAATAAAAGACAATAACTAACTACTTTAGACCCCCACAATTTAGGAAGTTAAATCTTTGATGTTTAGCACCTGACTTAAGATAAGTTTTGGAATGTGAGCTACAAAAAATATTTGATTTTTTTGTTTTATTAAATCTTAGAGGGAATCTAAGAAATTCATTAGTTCTAATTCAAGCCCCATCCCATACGATAATCTAAAACAAAAACATTCACAAAGAGTATTTTGCCTGCTTGAGCATATCTGGATTAGGAATTTCACTAGCTTGCAGAAAATACAAGCCAGTTGGTCAATATTTCTTCTCCACAGTGTGTGTCGTTTGCCCCATCCAAGTGCTCCCACAGACTTCTGTTTCACAGGGGAAGCACGATTGGTCTTTTCCCTCTTCTTCCCTCTTCTAGAAGGAAACCATGAACAAGGCCATGATAAGAAGAGAAGACAAATTAAAATTTTAGAAATGTAGTTCATAGGAGAGGCAAATGTTATTAGCACTTGGCCAAAGTAGAAAGGATAATTATTTCACAAGTATCACAGCAGAAGTTAGACCAGAATGAAGGTCTTTTGATCGTCCTTCTGGACCCCATTTAAGATAATTATGTACTATCGGTCAGGAAACTGTCTGCAGTTTATAGATTTAAAGTATGAGAAAATGCAGAGACCTGGAGACGAGACACCAATGGGGATGAAAGGGAGATCGCCGATAGGTGACCATGGACTGGTTTGTGGCACAGATATGCTCTATGGGGTCTCCAATGACGCTTTATTGCTGTTGATCTGTCAGTATTTTAAAATAGCAAGATATATCCAGTACTCTTGAAATTCAAAGGATCCAGCAGCACCACTTTAGCATTTGCAGGACGCTAGTCAACTGCACTCGATGTATGCTCCTTGACATAGGGATTGGGGTCTCTTATTCACCACCCAAATCACCCCCAGCTTCTGTTCTCATTCACTTGTACTGCCTGTACCCTAGAGGCACTGGGGTTCCACCTGTCTGGGAAACTAGGACTCAGAAGCTATGGGAAAGGAAAAGAGGTGATAGGGCTTTAAGGAAAAAGAGCTTTCTGAGCCAATGAATGATATGGGGATGGCCTCATGGGGTCACTGAGGTTAGCAAACAACGACCAGCACGGGAGCAAAAAAAAATATGGAGCCAAAGGAAACCAGGAAAATAAGGCAGATAAAAACCACCCACTGTCCTAGCAACTCCAAAGTAAACCCCTGTTTTATGAATGCCTTTTGAGTCTCTGTGACCAGCTAGCAGTAAGCTCCTGCCACAGCAGGCTCTAATACTGGGTTATACCAGAATTTATTATTCCTATTGTCATCTTCTGTTCACTTGTACATTGAATATTATATATATGTAAGCACAAAAATGAGGGCATGATATTGTTCCAGGTATTGTGCTAGCCTCTGGATATATAATATTCCATAAAATGGGCTCGGTCACTGCTTGTCAGCCATGCTGGCTCAGCCTGGTCTTGCCTGGTGAATTTGGTGGAAACAGTGGTGCCTGGCACATGTGGTGACTCATGGCATTGAAGGGTAAGAGATCCTTTGTTAATAGGACAGGTAGAAGCACTGAAGCATGGATAAGTACTGTTCGAAGCCATCTGAACCCACAGAACATATGTGGCACATTGAACTAAAAAACGTGATGGAGGAGTAATTCTACTTTCCCTTTATCATTGGTAATTCTGTCTGACCCTGTTCCTTCCGTTCAAACAGATGTTTCAGATGCCCTTTTAGTAGTTCTGTGCACATACTCACCATCGGTAGCCAATTTAAGCTTTAAAATTTTTAAAGTAATTTTATACATTATTGCCACAGATTCATATCCACACTTGCATCTACCTTTTTTATAGATCACTTTTCATTATCTAGTGATCAGAGAATTCCAAGTACAGTTTGGTTGAAATGGGTACAATAAATTTTGGAGTAAACTTTGTATGTATATGCCATCATAACATTGAATTGAAAGCACAAGCAAAAAAATTCAGATATTCCTCCAACATTTTACCTTGCAGAAATTAATTTGTTTCTCCTTTATTAATCATATGTTTTTATTTATATAGTTATATCTACATACTGAGGTATCATTTAAACTATTTGTCCAGCATTTCCCTGAATAAATTTCCACGTTCAAATTTCTACAAAGGCTAACTGACTTAAAAGTACATTTTATATCTATCTACCTATCTCTCTGTCTATCTACAAACAGTGAGGTCACCTTTAGATGTATCATTTACAGCAAGTAGATCCACTATATTGCATTATACTGTATAATATGCACTGTGCAGCCACGTTGATTTGCTTCATTTGCTTTAAGCCAAATTCTGTGTACATGAAACAAGCCATTCTTTCCTTTGACACTTAAACTGTATGGATCGAGTAGTGTTAAGACAACAGAGAATGAAAACCAATGAAAATTGCCTAGTTTCTAAGTATATGATGTATATAACACAATTCAAAATGTTTTCAAAAAAACATGACAATTTCAACAAAAATCAATAAAAAGGTAATATTTTTCCTATTTACACACACTTTGCATGATTTCAAAATATTTAATAATTAGGTACAATTCTTCTCATAGTATTTTTATGATTTGACAACTCTTCGAGACTTAAGGTTTTCTTTTTTAAGTTTCTATTTTAAATAGAATTTATTTTAAATAATTTCTACTTAAAGAATTTCTATTTTAAATAGTCCATATTATCAGTGCCAACCTTATATGTAAACACAGCTGATTTTCACTCATGATCCTCAGCGTTGTAGAGAAAGTGCACTGGATTTGGATTAAGAAAATTCATAGTTTTAATTCTTACCCATGACAGCTGTGTGATCTTAGGTAAAATTTTAAAGTTATTTAGCAAATGCTTTAGCCTAGATTTCAGAAAGAACAGAGCCTAGGGCACAGAGTTTATATTTTATTCTTTCATAATGGATTGCTCTCCAGATAACAAAAGTGGTGCGTGAAGACAGTAATTCAGGGAGGAAGGGAGAGACAAAAGGAACATGTATCATCAAGGTAGTTCCCACCAAGTGAATCCAGTTGCCCAGTTTAATGCAATTTTCCCCCACACAGCATGATCAATGGTATACCAATACTGTTTATCAGACAGGAGAAAGGGAGGAAATCATTCATTAAGGTTTTTCCTATTGGCCAAAGTTTGTCACTACTTTTTCTGGTTGTGAATACATGGGCTATGATTAAAGTCCAACAAAGATATCAACAAGGAAGCTTGGGAAAAGACAAATGGCCTGAGACATGGGTAGGAAGTAAAGAACTTTAAGTAGCACCTGCTTGGGAGTCCAAAGCAAGCTGGAGCAAAGCTGAGGAAACTGCATTAACAAAGACACGTAAGCCAAGAGGACCAGAAGTGGCACGCAAGCTTTTACAGTTTCTTACTGTAAAATGGTAACAAAATTTTCTGTTTCTGGATTATTATAAATACTAAGTAGAATAATAATTGGCACACTTGCAAAGCATATTCTTAATAATATTTAATATGTCTCTTATTGACCTTTTGCATCAATAAAAACATTTTTAAAATTTGTGTAAGGGTCTAGATGAAATGAGATTGGCTATGTTTTGATCATCATTGAAGCTTTGTGATAAATAAATGATTGTATAATGTATCATTATCTTTACTTTGGGGTGTCTGAAATTTTTATAAACATAGTTTTAAAAGCAATATTGGTTAAAATTTAGAAAATAAAAACAAATAACTTTGATTTTAAAGGTCAACCAGCAGACTCTCAGTCATATCAGAATACCAAAGACTATCTCATCCCTTTCCTAATGGTCAAAAATATAATAAATCTATCCATTTCCCAATCTTCACTTTCTACAGTGCTGAATTATTTATTTCTCTTTCTCTGAGCCTGCATATTTACTTCACTGAATGTTATTGAGGTGAAATTCATATCTTATATTTCAAGTGTATTTACACTCATTTCTTCCCCACTGTGTTGCAAACAAATTGCATAGAGTCTGTATTATTCATCTTTTTTTATCCAACTAGTCCAGTGTCCATTATGTGATAGATCAATAAATTTTACATTGTTAATTTTAGACTTTCTGGTAGGCGTGTAGTGGTGTTTTGTTGCAACTTTAGTTTGCAATAATGAGTCTGAGTGATTTTTTACATATTTATTGCCATTTAGATATTTCTTCTGTGAAGTTCCTATTCAAGGGTTTTGCTCATTTGTTCTTATCCTGAGATCATAACATTTTCTAACTATATTATCTTCCAGAAGCTGAATTGTTTTGCCTTTGATATTTAGTGTTAATTTGTGCATGTGTTACACAAAAACTTGGTAAGAATCAAGTTTCAATCGTCTTTTCATATGGATACTAGTTATAACACCACTATAAGTATATTGAAAGTATTTTTCACTGCTTTGCAATGGTAAGTTTTATGTAAATCAAGTCCCCATACATGCATAGGCCAGTTTCTGGACTCATTATTTGTGTCTTCTTGGTTTGTTAGTATATCTTTGTGCTAATATGACACTATCTTAGTTATTATAACTTTTAAAATAAGCTTTGATATCTGATAGAAAATGGATCCTAGATAATTCTTCAATTTGGATTTGCTATTTTTTGCCCTTTGCATTTCTGTGTAAATTTTATAATCAGTTTGTCAGTTATTTTAAAAAATGCTGATACTTTGATTGGAACTGCACTGCATTTTGAATGTAACGATCCATATGGAGAGTATTGACTTCTTTAAAATGTTGAGTTATTCAATCCATGAACAGGAAATATTCTTCCGATTACTTAGAATATCATTAGTTTTTCTATATAAATAAATACAATTTCCTCCCCAGAGGTCTTCCCATGTTTTGTTAAATTTTGTCCTTGTGTATTTTATTCTATTATAAATGACATATATTTTAATTGTCCTTTCTATTGGTTGCTGATACATAGAAATGCAATATCTTTTTGAATATTCAATTTAGGTATTAGTTTTCAGTTGCTGATGTAACAAATTACACAAATTTAGTGGCTTAAAACAACACCCATTTATTATCTCACAGTTTAATCAGTCAGATGTCTGGATGCAGCATGGCTTAGTTGGATCTCTTTCTAGAGGCTCTGAGGATGACTTTTTTCCAAGTTCATTAAAGTTGTTGGCAGAAGTCAGTTCCATGGAGCTACAGGATTGATTTCCCTTTTTTCTTACTGGCTTTAGCCACTCAGTTTCTGTAATACAGCAGCATTCTTGGCTGATTCTTCAATCTCAATAGCCAGCAACTGTGAGTCAAGTTCATCTCTTCCTTCAAATCTCTGTGACCTCACTTCCTACCTCGCCTCTTCTATGCTGCCTTCTCTGTTGGATCTGTCGTAATTTTGTGACTTCCTCTTCTGGTTTTATGTGCCTGCATGTTTACACTAAGTCCAACCAGATAATCGAGATTAACCACTCTATTTTAAAGTTAACTGACTAATAATCTTATTGCCATCTACAAAATGCCCTCACAATAGTGCTGATGTTAGTGTTTGCTTGAATGATTAGAGCATGAGAATCTTGGGAGTACATCATTAAAATTCTGCCTATGGCATCTTGTATCTGGCTACCTTGCCAAACTCACTGGTAAATCTAATAATTTATTATTAGATTGTAGAATTTTTAGATCTTTCATATATTTATGTGTATATATGTGTATATAAACATATTTTATCATCTTAAAAACATGAGTTTTATTTATTCCATTCAAGTTATTATTTGTTTTCTTTTATTACACAGATTTACTAGTTAAAACCCCTAGTAAAAGACGAAATAAAAGTACTTTTTACTTTCAAATGTTTTCAACATTTTATCATGAGATATGTTTGCTGTATAATTATTATAGATTATTTTTTAATCAAATTAAGAAAGATCCTTTCTTTCCAAATTCGCTGAGTGTGTTCCTGCTAAAGGAAGTTGAATTTCATCAAATGTAATTTCTGAATCTTTTGATGTCTATGAATAGCCTCCCTTTATTCTATTAATGTGGTGAATTACACTAAATTGGCTTTTACATTTTAACCTAACTCGGCATGCCAAAATCAAACCCCACTTAGATATCTCGGTTTAAACTTTATATATGGTGTTGGATTCACTATGTTAAAACTTGTATAGGAATTTAAAAAAATATTTATGAGTCAGATTGCCCAGTAATCTGATTTTTAGAAGAACATATCATTGTCAGGTTTTGGTATCTATGTTGTTAGGACCTATAAATGAGTTAGTGATCATTTCCTTTTTTCAAATATCTAGAATAGTTTGTGTAAGAATTGTGTTATTTCTTCCATATTTGGTAAAATTTACTGATGAAGTCATCTGGGCTTGATGCTTTCTTTGTATGGTTTTTAAATATAGATGCAATTTATTCAATAATTATATAAATCCCCACATTCTTTCTTCTTTTTAGTTTCATTTCTTATGAAATTATTTATTTCATTGAAATTTTCAAATGTATTATTGTTCATAACATTCTATAATAATCTTTACAATAGGATCTGTAAAGATGTCTCCTTTTTCATTTGTACTGTTGGTGATTTGTGCTCTTTTTCTTTTTCTTGATTGGACACACCAAATAATTTTTATCTTATTGCTTTTTAAAAAATTAACATATTTTATTGATTTTGACTATTGTATAAATTCTCTATTTTGATAATTTCTACTTATGTCTTTATCATTTCCTTCCCATTACTTCCTTTCATTTAGTTCATTGTTCTAAGGTGGATGCTTCAGTAGTTGATTTTTATGTTCCACAATTTACTAATCTATTTATTTAAGGCAATACATTTTTCTATTAGCATGACTTTAGCTGCAGTCCATATATTTTGGTACACAATGTTTTCTTTATTTTTCAATTAAAATATTCCTTATTTTCCATTGTGATTTATTCTTTAAACCACATAAAACAGTATTTAAGTCAGAACACATATAAATATTCTATTTATCTTTTTGCTACTGATTTTTAGTTTAACTGCATTTAGGGACACATTCCATTTTATTCCTTCTGCCAATTATAATAAAGAAATCCTGGAAAAAATACAAAGGTCACCTACCAGAAGACTCTGAAAGATGGAGAAAAGAAGGCACACAGGCTAAGGATTTGGGGGATTGAGGAACAAACTGGAGGTGAATTCTATATTCCATTATTTATTTTTCTCTGTCTTCTACATATCCTGACCTCAATGCTAAAGAAAAGCCCTCAATCCAAAAATGACAATAGGTATAGATAAAACATAGTCCTTGCTTGCTCTCTTTAACCAAAAGACCAGAAAAAGGATGGTATAAAAGAACATTTTAACCATACCATCCTGTTCTTAAGGTGAACACGACAAAGAAAGCCACACCCTTAACCACCACAGTGAGTGCTGAGGCACCCATGAGTGGAACCCATGAGTGGAACCCTGTCATATAATCTATACAGTAAACTGATAGCATAGATCCTCTCTTGAAATTTGTGACTTCCAGACTCACCTTTTAATAATGAGGAGGTGCTCCTCCATGATAAGCCCTGTGGTCAGAAGTCTGACATTCATCCTAGCCCTAAAGTAGTTAAAGCGCTCACCTCTCAAGTGGAATGAGTGTGGAGAATTCTGACTTCTATTCTGAACCTGCTGCAATGAGGCAGCATTTCTCTCCTTTTCTAGCCAGTGTTTTGGAATTTCTTTCATAAAGTGTCATTACCTGAATAACACAATTGTGGCAGATGAGAATAGCATTGTAACAGGTTAAAAAATATAAATTAAAATTTGAGCCATATCTCATGAATGTGAACCACGATATACACTTCGAACCTAAACAAGTTGAAAACCTGCTAAAATATAAATTTAATGTGAGCCAGAGTCTTATTAGACCATTCTCATAATGTTGAGCATGCTGTCCAAAGTTACTTATTTTATCAAGAAGCAGAAATGTCTCAACTCAAATGAGAAAATGACAATTAATGCACAATAACACCAAGTTGACACTGATACTAAAATTTTCAGAAAAGAATGTCAAGGCAGCTGCCATAAAATGTTCTCATAAATAATGGCAAAGACTCTTGAAACAAATAAAAAATAGAGTCTTAGCAAAGTAATGAAACATACAAAGAAGAACTAAATGAAAATTTTAGAACCAAAAAGTACAAATACAAAAATAATCCATAAACAAACAAAACAAACTGACAAGCAATAACAAAACCACCTCATTGAATGGACTAAATAGCAAAACAGAGATGACAGAGGAAAAAATTAGTAAGTTTGGATATTGATCAATAAAGTTTATTCAATCTGAACAGAGAGAAAATTCTTTTTTTTTTTTTTTAAAGAATTCAGCCATAGGTATCTTTGGGGCAATTAAAAAAAGATTTAACTTTCATGTCATTAGAGTCCCTGAAAAAAATGAAAAAAAAATGTGGTGCTAAAAAAATAATTGAAGAAATTGATGGTTAAAATCTTCCAAGTTTGATGAAATATATAAATCAAAAGATCAAAGAGATGAATGAATCTTAGATGAAATAAACTTAAAGAAATTCCTGTTAGACACAGTATAGTCAAAACTTTGAATACTTAAGACAAGAAAACAAAATCTGGAAAGATACCAGAGAGAAATAGCATTACCTATAGGTCAAGATTTTTCAAACTCAGTACTATTGACATATTGAGCCAGATAGTTCTTTTTGTAGAGGGTTATCCTGTGCATTTTGAGGTGTTTGTTAGCATACTTGCCTTTACCCCCTAGATCACTAGTTACCAGTAGCACCTACCTTATAGTTGTGACAATGAAAAATGACTACAGACATTGTCCACTGTACCCTTGAGAGTAAAATTGCCCCCAGCTAATAACCTCTGCTTTAGGGAACAATTCAAATGGCAGAAGATCTATTATCAGAAATCATAAAAACCAGAGAAAAGTGGCACAACGTTTTTTTTTGTTTTTGTTTTTTTTTTTTTTTTTTTGAGACAGAGTCTCACTCTCTTGCCTGGGGCGAGTGCCGTGGCGTCAGCCTAGCTCACAGCAACCTCAAACTCCTGGGCTCGAGCAATCCTACTGTCTCAACCTCCTGAGTAGCTGGGACTACATGCATGTGCCACCATTTTTAGCTGTCCAATTAATTTCTTTCTATTTTTGGTAGAGACGGGGTCTCACTCTTGCTCAGGCTGGTCTCGAATTCCTGAGCTCAAACGATCCGCCCGCCTTGGCGTGGCACAACATTTTTAAAGCCCTGATAGGAAAAAAATAAACAAGAATAAGACAGAAAACTACCAACTCAAAAATCACAGTCATATCACTTCTATATCTAGCAAAAATATCCCTCAAAAATGAAGGTGAAACAAAGGCATTGTGAAGGAAAACTAAGAGAATTTGTCTCTAGCAGACCTGCCATGAAAGAATGACCAAGGAAAGCCATTCAATAAGAATATAGCTGATAACAGAAGAAAACTTGAAACATATAGAATAAAGGAAGAGCTACAAAAATGATAAATATGTGAGAAAGTAATAGGCTATTCTTTTCCTCTTGAGTTTTTTTTATACTGTGTTTGACAGATAAAAACAAAAAAGTAAAATTGTCTGATGTGGTTCTCAATTTATGTAGAAGTAATATTTAAAACAATTACATCATTAAAATACAGGATTAAAGGCCCTAAGCAATAAGCTATGTATACATATTGTAATATGTAGAGTGTGACAAAAACAACAAAACTACAAAGAAGTATACTCAGAAACACTATTTATAAATCAAAACATTTTAAAAATATTCAAGTAACTCACACTGAGAACGGGAAAGGGAAACAGAGGATTAAAAACTGGTGGGACCAAACAGAAAACAAATCATAAAATGGCAGACCTACGTCTTAATATATCGATAATTTCATCTAATGTAAACAATCTGAACACATCATCAATTGAAAAGCAGAGAATGGGAGAATGGATTTAAAAAGTTACCCAACTAAATGCTTTCTACATAAAAATTACTTCAAATAAAATACCGTAAGGAGGTTAAAGGGAGAAGGATGCAAAAAAAAGTACCAAGCTAATCAAAAGATATTTGAAGTGGCTATATTATCAGAAAGTAGACTTCAGAGCAAAGAAAATAATAAGTACAAATAGGAACATTACATAAAGATAAAAGAATCTAGCAAAATAAAAATTGTAAATACTCAACATGTGCTTGAAAGCATAATGAAATATCAAGCTTGAAGTATTCTTTTCCCATGTATGCCAATTAGGTTAATGCGCTAATTATGTAGAACATTTTTTATTATCACTGATGAGTTTTGGCTTATGTAATTTGTTATTAGTTGCTGAGAAAGTTGTTTTAAAATCTTCCTTTTGAGTAAAATTGGTCTTTTCCCCTTATATATTTTGTTTTATGTATATTAGGTGCTTATAAATTTGGATTGTTATACCTTCCTGCTAAATTTAGCCTTTTACCCTTTTGAAAATGGTCTTTTCATTTATAATAGTTGCATTTGAATCAAAATGTTTGAAATCAACATAGGTACAAGTTATATCAGTTTACATTTAGTTAGTGTTTGCATGGCGTTTCTTTATCCATCTTCCTACTGTCTACTTTTCTATGTTCATATTTTACGTGTCTTTTTTTTCAAAAAAATGACTGCATATTTTGTTCAGTTAGAAAATATATTTTAATTAGAACATTTAATAATTTTCATATTATATAAACTGTTTATTGGCATGTTTCCTTGTAAATTTACCATATTGCTATTTAATTTCAATTTATCCTGCCTGATTTATGTTCTTCTCCCATAGTACATTATTATTGGAAGCAGAAACTATCTTTCTTCTCTTTGCCTGTACTACTCTATTCTTAGATTATTCTAATTCATATTTATTCTTTCAAACAATATACCGTTGTTTCTAGATTCTTATGTTTGCCTTTAAGATATTCTCTTAATCTTCAGACTATCATTACATGGGTCCACTTGGATGTCCAACATTTATCACAGCTTAATATCTTCAAACAATATCCTTACATCAGCACTCTGCCACTTCGTCACCTCTAAATATGGTCCTGTCCCAGTTCTAGTCTCCTAGTAAATGGGGCCATCTTCCAATCAGTAGCTCATATTCAGAACTTGATAGTAAAGGTGATTCTTCTTTTTATCTCCAAAAATGCATGCAACTTGCAAATCTCAGATCCTGCTATCTCTATTCCATCTTCTTCTCACTATTCCTGCACCCCCCTCTCCCAGATTATTTTTCTAGACCTTGTCTTTTATTGCTTGGGCTCCTGACTGGTTTCTCTGTGTTGCTCTTTTCTCATAACCATTAATTTCTCATACATCAGTCAGATGGAACCTTCCAATTGTAGCTTAGATCTTAATAATCCTTAATGCAAACTGTGCAAATATAATAAAAGGAAAATAATTTTCTTTGCTTTACAAAGCCCTACTTTATCTCATTCTTAATTTGGGAATTCGTCTTCACTGTTTCCCATGCCTAAAGTGCTAATTTGGTAAAACTTTTGCACGGTTGACTGTTTTAAGCATTTAGTTTTCAGGTCTATTTTCAACTCTTCAGAGAGTCATTTCTTGAGTACCATAGCTAAGTCATTGTTGTATTGTTCATTGCTCTATTTTTTATGGCATTTATCACTGTCTAATATTCTGTTATTTATTTGTTTATGTGTTCTTTATCTCTCCCAACAAATACAGGAGCATCATTAGGTCAGTGGCATTGTGTGTCTTTCTCTTCTGAAGTTTCTGCACTAATTGTCTGATTCACTAGTGCTTATCTATATTTCCGGTTCTCTTCTTCCTTGCTCCATGTTAGTGTTATACCCTGCCACCACCAGGCTTAAAATTGGACATGATCCATGTGACTGGAATTGAATTGCCGTTCTGAGAAAAAAGAGTTAAGAGTCTGTATGCAATTCGCTATGTCTTCTTCCTTCCTTTGCCACAGAAACCAAAGACCTGTCAGATGGTACAGACTCTGTTAATGTCATTTCCTGCATAAGGATTACTTGAAAAGTACACGTGTGACCTGGAATGAACATGTAGCTTGGAGGAAAAGTAAATATACAATGTTTTAAGTTACTATGGTTTTACGGTTTTTTTTTTTTTTGTTACTGCAGCAAAACCCAGCCTGCCGTGACTTAAACAATATAACATTTAACAGATATTTATGAAATGAATAAATTTAATATCACCATAAGACCTACAAAACTATATCTCAGTCAAGAATCAATTATAATATAACAGATAATCAGCATTTATTATGGAATATGGAAGCAATGATCTAAAATAAATCTTGGTATGCTGACCATCCATTGTCATAGCAGGTCTCACTACTACCATGTTGCTTAACATTCCTAGATGAAGAAAATGAAACAATCAAAACAAATAGCCAGTCCAGCTTTGTGTCTAAGGAAATAATTTACATGTTTTTCTTTTGTAAACTTATTTCAGGGCTTCAAAATTCAAAAAGAAGCATGGTTTCTCATCCCATTCTCTTCTCTTCCTCTTCCTTTCTCATTCTTCTTGGAAATGGGGAACTACCAGAAGTTTGAAAAACAGTTGTGTTGCAAAAGACAGCAACAACAACAATAAAAAACCCTTTAGCATATCAATCTGTTGTCCAACTTTATTCAAGCAGTTTATATTTCAAATATCCCTGAATGGAGAATTTAACTCCAATTTCAGCCATTTTGAACTAGTCTTAGACTATCTAAAATCCCAAACACTATATTTCTGTTTCTTCCATAAACAAATAATATAATATTACAGTAAGTAATTCATGACTAGGTCTTTCTGAATCTAAAAACATGTTCTTATGCACTATGCAATGCAGTCTTTTTTATTCTGCCTTCTGTGAGTTTTTTGGTCCTGTTCTCTCCTCTGGAATGGCCTCCCCCTGTGTTTTCACATTCCAATGGTCATCCATTGTATACAAAACACTTCATGTTTCCTACTTTAGGGTGGATCCTATGATAATTTTAGTTCCCACTGATCTTTTCCTGTGAGATGAAATAGCACTCAAAATTCACAGACTAGTCTATGCACTTTGGCAGATTTACGTTCTGTCTGATAATGGTCTATAATTGCTTCATATATGCTAACCTTGTCTCCAAAGCTATTATTTTAAGATTGCTGAGACAGGAGCTTGTTTTTGTTTTTGTTTTTTCCTTTCTGTATAACTTCCATAGCAGTGATAAAATACTAGACACACAGTAGGCATTCAAAGAAAATGTGTCCAGTTGAATGAAATTGATTCGAATGGAATAAGATTTCAACGAAAATGTCTATCTTGTGAAAAGTGGCAACTTACACCTAGTCGAGACATGAAAAGAGATCATGCTTTCTTGCCTAAGTTTTATGTCCAATTTGTTCCAGCTCCAAACCCCTCGACAAAAACAAAATCTCTTAATCTGTTTGCAAAATATTCCCTCATTCCTCCCGTATTGCCGCTGCTGCTCTGTGATATACTGCCCTTGCCTATTACCCTTTTATAGCTGTTTTGTTAAAGTTCATACCTCAAAGACCTGTAAAAAAAATTTATAGCTCTAGGGATTTCAGCAAATTCTAAATAACCATAACAGGAACATGAAGCATTAATTAAAGACACTAGAGTCTAAGTTATAACAGGAATCCTGACATTTAAGGCCCTGGTACCATTTAAATTTAAAATGGTATGACAAACAGAGAGTAATTTGATGGTCAGAAGGTTATAATGGATACCTTAATACCTTTGTCAAGAAAAAGTGCCTGTCCTTGCTCTAACCCCTTCTCAGGGGCTTCAGGGGCCTCCTTCATAAAACATGATGATGCCTAAGTATTTTGCGATAACTCATATATAAACCAGTCTTTTCTTTAAGAACACTAGAGGTTAAATATTAACCCCCAATATCCATACGCCAATTTCCAAATAAAACAATTAAATATTTAACAGGTCTTTGCTGCAATTTGTCTGTTTCTTAGTTTACTGCAGGGCTGCATTTAAAGCCAGAGGACCAAGGAACATGCCACAATACACAAAAGCAATTTTTCCCCAGGGAATATACCAATTCTTGTGTAAAGGCAGGAGTTGATATTCCTGACTCACTCTGCCAAAACAAGCAATGAAAAGTGCTTCGCCTAATTTGAAAAATAAACTGGACTATCAGAGACTCAACTTGTTTTGTGTATCCAATGCCAGTACCTGTCCTAGAATGTTGAGAGTCTACATTATACATATTTGTTAAATGCATATTCATAAAAGGAATACAAATTGATCCCCAAAGCTCAAATGTGCTGCAAATATTCTATGTCCTAACCCCACCTGGACCTCCATAAATTCTTCCTCAGCAGGGCAGATTGATTTCCCTCTGTGAAATTCCATGGTATATGTAGTAACGTTCATTTATAATATGCCATAATTTGCTTTATAGTGCTAGATTTTGTGTTTATAGTCTTATTCCTCAAGTAAATTGCAAGATAAGGACTATAATTCAGACTTCTGGTATCCTCTACAACACTTGGCACTGGCTTTGAATATATTAGGCTCTTAATAAATATTTGTTGGTTGATTAATCAATTTACCACACCTGCTAATTGCAAAGTGACATCATTTGTCATTAACAGACACATAAATGGATTACAGAAAAATCATGTGAATTTGCATATAATCAGATTAAGCCCAAAATTAACACCAGAGAAGCCAACCACCCTCTCCTTAAGGCCCTCCTCACATTTTATATCTACTTATTCCTCACTTACAATTCAGCTACTTGCTTGCCTTCTTTTCCTTTTCAGCTTTGTGCTGTTATTTAATATCTCACCAGTTGTGTAATTTCAGTTCCCAAATTGAATAAGACGTTCCCTCCAGTGGAACCCTCACCTTGACAAATAGCCAAATAGTAATTATTATTCCTTTCAGGGGTTGAGCTATGGAATCATGCCTGCAATATCCAAGGCTTGAGTGTCTAGAAATTTATGCTATACTTCCCTGCGTCGGAGTTTCCATCTGCGATCGTATTTCAAGCTCTCTCATTTTTTTTCAATATGATTAAGATAATTCCTTTATGAAGTTGGAAGCTCAGAGAGACATTCAGAGAGAAACTTTATGTTCATATTTTTGCAAACTTGCTCTCCCCATTTTCTTTGCTATCATTTTAGCCACACCAAGAGGGAAAATTAATTTTGCAATGGTCTCTAATTTTTTTCTAAATGTGTGACCTCCATATTAATAGGAGCCAGAGTGCTCATTCATCATATCTGGTCACTGTGAAACTGACATTTACAGGGTGGAATGTTTCTCGCTCAGGACAAATGGGTATCATTTGTAAAACACGCTGCACCCAATCGTGGGCTCCCATGGATCTCCAACTACATTTTTAAGCAACAATATAAACCATTCCCCAAACTGAAAGGTCTTTTCAAATATTTACTGCCTACCTATGGAATTTTTATTCTGCTGGCTGCTGCCATCAATAATCCTGGGAGCTCGGAGCTAAGTGTTGTGTATGACCTCCAAGGAAAGTCTTAGTGCGGCGGAAAGCAGGAGGTGGGTTCAGCATCCCGCATTCTTCCTTCTGTCAACTTCTAGGGCCTATTACAGAGCAAATAAGGATTGTAGAAGACTTATCCTTATGTTTATTATGATAGCCTTCAACTCCTGCATTTGCAAATGAGCTCATTGTTTGTAAGGATTTTTTTTTTTCCCACCTGAAAGGAAATATTTGTTCCCACTTCCTCCATGATAACTTTGGATTACTCCAGTCCACTGTGATCTCTCATCTGGCATCCAGCTTTTATTATTGTAAAATCCAGTTGTGAGTTCAATCCCCCTATCACTTGGTAATCTTAGCTCATGCTCTTAATTCCTTAGCATAGACCAGACCAAACTTCAGCCCTTGGATATCTGCAAACTTTTTGCTTTCTTATGATAAACTCTGTCTTCGCATGCTGTTTTGCCTCGTATCAATGAGAACACAAAACTAAACTCTTCAAATGGTTTCCACAAAAATTTACAGTCACTACGCCAAGAACTCTGTGAGCTTCAATAATCTTATTGAAAAGTTGCAGATTCCCTCCTCCTCTGTCCATTCTCTCCCTTCCCTCTCTCCCCTTCATTCTTCTCCCCTCCCCCTCAAAAGCAAATATATCACTTTTCTTGCCTCCTGCAGAATATTTTTAATCCCCTTCTCAAAATCTGGACAGAACTCAACTTCCTTGTTCTGCAAGGACCCCATTGCCCTAATCAAGATTTTGTTCCAACAAAAAGAACTCAGAGGAATTTATGAAGTTGTAAGACAGTAGAATTGCATTAATCTTATGCCATTCCTAGAGAATTCTTCTTCCTTCAGTTACAGTTTAATTACTCTGCTCTGAACAAACAAATGGTGAGCCCAGGCAGATAGTTTACAGTGACCTGTATCTGTTACTAGTTACAAGCCTACCCTGAGGTCAGAATTTAAACATTTTAATCCAGTATTGAACTTAATTGTAAATAAGATAGAGATATCTACATCACAGAGATTTGTAGTATAACTCACAAAAGATATACTCCAAATCAGTGGGTCATTTTATAGGGAAAATCTGTAGTAATAGTGTATGTATGAAAGGGTGAGTGCTAGGATTAAAAGAGTTAGTACCTATAAAGCACCCTGGATGCTGTCAATCTCATCCAGAACTCTCACTAACTGTTAGCTGCAGCACTAGCAAGGCCCTGAATAGCCAAACATCTTGAATCCTCACAACAACAAGGCACATAGATGTTATCACCATTTCACAGAGTAAGATACTTAGCATTAGGGGTGATTAAGTAATTTTTTAAGAGCATGCAGGCAAAATGTAGAGGAGCTGGAATTATAATACAAATATAATTCTTTATGAACTTAAGGTCCCCTGCTTTTTGTGAATGGCTTTTATAATTCATACAAGAATACCTATATACAGGTAAGTTCAAAAAACCTTAACGTAGATCTTAATTTTTTTAAAAAGCTACCTCCTGTTTAACCATCAATGTGGACAAAAATAGACTATTCTCTATTTTTCAGAAGCTTCCTAGTGCACTTCCCCATTCATAAAAACCCCCCAACCTTAAAAAGTAGCATGATAAAACTTATACCAAATTCCATGTTTTTACCAGTGCTCTTATCAAATATTATACATTTCTAAACAATACAGATTTGTTTTGCTTGTTTGGGAATCTTATATAACTGGAATCATAGAGCTCTTAATTGTTACCTTTGTCATAAATCAAATTCGAAATGTCTATAAATGGATGGATTACTCAGTGCTTTCTATTTTCTTCTATTGGTTTATTAAATTACCTTAAAGTAATAATCAATTAAAACTATTTGAATTACTCTAGTTTTATAATAGAATTTATTTTCTGGTAGTGTAAGTCCAACCATCTTGTTACTTCTTCTTTAAGAATGCGTGAACTATTCTTTACATTTTGCCTGATCACAGATATTTTAAAATCAGGTTATTAAATGCTATCCAAATAATAATATAAAGGATTTGGATTTTGTTTGGTTTTCAGTTGTGTCTATAAATTAAGGATGATTGACATCTGTAAAATTCGAATCTCCCAATATATAAAAATTGAATATTTTCTTTTACTCTTGGATCATCTCAATTATCTCTCAGTAATATTTTTTGATTGTCTCTATAGAGGTCCAGCACATAATTTGCTAGATTTATCTCTAGAAATTGAATGTTTATGCTATTTTAGATAGCATAATTTTAAAGTTTCATTTATATGTTGTATACTGCCATATGCAAAATACAATTAATTTTTCAATACTAATAACTTGTTAAATGCCCTTATTAAGTATAATAGTTTCTACAAGTTCTTTTGGACTTTCTGTATATATAATTCTATCATATGCAAATAATATGAGCTTTACTTCTTTTCACTCCCCTATACATGATTTCTTGTTCATTTGTGTGGTAATCCATTCATTTGCATATTTATACATACATATGTATGCATTTTATTTCACTGCCTCAGACTATCCATATCTAATTCTCAGTTTCACAGGGAATGCTTTGTTTCAACATTAAGTATGGTCTTTACGATAGGTGTTTATTTGAGTGTTTGTTAGTTTTTTGAATACAGATTCTTTATTAAATAAAGGCAGTTTAGTTCAGATTAGTTATTTTTTAACCTTAATTTGCTATTAGGAGTGGTTTTTGAATTTGTCCATTTTCCCTATATATATTTGTATAGTCATCACATATTTCTATTTAATTTAAAAAATATGGCAAATTGCATTGATTGATTTTAAATGTTAATCTGACCTTGTATTCCTGAGATTAACACAATTTGTTAATGATCTTTTGCTCCTTTTATGTACTGTTAGATACAGTTTTGTAACATTTTGTTGATTTTTTAATTTGTATTTATGAGAAATACTGTTCTGTGCTTTTTCTTCTGTATGAATTCTCAGAAAGTTTTAGTATCAAAATTAGGATAGTTTACTAAAATATATTGTGGAATGTACCTTCTTTTCCCATTCTCTGGAAGAGTTGGCATAATACTGGAATTATTTCTATTATAAAGTTTTAGTAGAATTTAAGGCGGTAGCCATCAGGATCCATAGGCTTTTTTTCTTTTTTCTTTTTCTTTTTCTTTTCTTTATTATAGAATTATTTTTAATTATAAATTCAATTTCTTTAATAATTATAAGACTATTTAGGTATTCCTATTCTGCCTTAGTAAGTTTTGGTAAGTCAATAAATTTATCCATTCATCATCATTTTCAAATTTATTAACATAAAGTTGTTCATAATACCCTGTTATTGTTTAATGCCCATTTCTGGAGTCAGGCCAAAGTGGGGATGTAGAGGCATAAGCTCTGCCTGATCAGGCTTTTCCTAACCTAAGTTCCCTAACTGAACTTTGGGGCACATAACGAGGTTTAAAAATCGTGGTTCAGATGCAGAAATCCCTTCTGCTACCTATTCCCTCCTCTCCAGTTTTCACCTGATGAGCCTTGCTAGTTTAAATCCTTAGCTCTCAAAATCTGATTTTGATCTCCACATTTGGCTTCTTTGTGTTTGATGCTTATCCTAATCTCTCCCTGGCAGTAGAATTTTGGAGCTTCTGATTTATTTTTGGCTCAGGTGGACTTTTTGGTCTAAGCCTCCTCAGTTATCTCTGGAGCGAAGCCCCGATATCTCCAACTTCTGGCTGTTAAAACACACACCTCTAAGTCTAATCTTGGCTCTTGCCTCTATTGGGGAGGAGAATGTTGTTATTCTCTACAAACTATAAACTCCATTTGGGCAAGGACTGTGTATGTTAACGTTTTCCGTGGTATTCCCAGCATCTATCACAATGTCTATCTAGATCATAAAAATACATTAATTAGTGAAGTGATGAATTCAGAAATGATCCATTAATTGGGAAATTTTCCCTTTATATGCAACTGGGTAAGTTTATTTCCTTGGATGTAAACAATTTCAATATAGTGTATGAACAAATAGCATGTCTATTTTGTTCATCGGTTTATATCCATATTTAGCACAGTCCCTATTCCAGTGTAAGTATAAATACGTGCTTTTTGAAGGAATAAATTAATGGATATGCATTAGTTTTCACTAATTACTGCCTTTATAGATAGCTGTCTATGTGGCTTGGAGGAAACAAGGACCTGGTAATTTATTCTGTGGAGAATCTGCATTAATCTTCTACATCTAAGCTTCTATATATTACTAAAGTTCAAGAAAATAGAAAATGATATGTTCAGGGTTTGTTGTAAAGTATTTTTACTTTATCAGTATAAAAATGCATTCTAACTTTACATGTTTAGTGGAGGAACATTTGTGTATCTTGAAAATTAATGTCTATATCAGTTAGCTTTCACTGCAACACCAACAATTCCAAAATTTAGTAGCTTATAGAAACAATTATTTAGTTAACTATTCTGTGAGTTGCCAAGATGAGCTATTTTCAGCTAGATGGATCTGATGACTATGGTCAGCTTTCAGGTTGACAAAGGACTAGGATGGACCTCACATATGACCTTTTAAATCTAGTCCATGCGGTCTCTTATTTTCCATTAGGTTAGCACAGAATGGTCAAGATGGCAGCAGAATTTCAAAAGGAAAGAGAGGCATATACAAAGTCTCTTGAAATTCAGGCTCGAAATCACACACATTTCTCCTGTTGCATTCCATTGGTTAAAGCAATTCACAAAGCCAGCTCAAATTCAAGAGTGAGGAAACCAATTCCATTGCTTAATAGTTCAGCTTCAAAGTATTATGGCCATTCTTGCAAACTACCACAGTATTTTTCATAGTGAATTATCTTTTGAGTAGGATAGAAAAAAAAACAAATTACAAAAAAGTATTTTTAGTAGATGAATGGTTACCTGAGGTCAGCCCTCCTCTGCCCTGGGAGAAAAATTAAAAGGTCACCCTCCTTCTGTCACACAGCATTATCCACCACCTCCTGTATCGCCACATCCTCAACCTCCCATCCCCACACTTTCCTCTAGACTGAGATATCAAAATAGGTGTTAGAGAACCTTTTTGGAAAAAGGAAAACCGCAGATGTCTTTTCTATACCCTTCCTTGCCTATTATTCAAGTGGAAATTTGTCCCCTCAGAGATTAAACGGACAAAATCTGAGCCTATTTGATAACCCTCATAGCTTCCTCCCTACATGTGTCTGCAATGATGACTCTAAAACAAGGACTTCCAAACCTTTCTGATTATTAGATACATCTAGGGAATTTGATTCACAATCACATACATGCTGAAATATTAATAAAAGCTTTGTGAATATGGCCAAAATGTCCATATTTTTAGTGCCATTGACAAATAAACAAACCATGCTGTAGATAATTCAAGTTATTGGTCCCAAATCAACACCCATCCCTGGAAGAGTTGGCAATAAAATTCAAGGATCTGGACTGCAGGTCAATCTCTTAATTCACTGAGTACTCACAAGGAATCAAATTCACTTTATTCATGTCAGAATCTTTTAATGAAATTCCAAATAATCCTGACACCCTATCTTGATTATACAACATTAATGTGACATGATCCATGAGAATTCCAGAATATATTATCTAGAAGTAATCTGCCTTCCATGTATATTGATTTTGCAATTTTCAGTCTTTATTATGGTTCTATATCTAAATCTATTTTCAGGAAATTTACTATGATCAGCAAAATTTAATAGACTTATGATATGACATGCTATATTTATCATTTATATGACATTTCTTAAATAGAAAAGACAAAATATTATAATTTAGGTTACTTTGGACCATTGTCAATATTGCCAGTGTTTGATAGAGCATTGTTCTCTCTCTTTTACACTTTCATTCTCTGTCCTTCAAGTAAAATTGCCCTTTTATTCATTTTTGCTCTACTCAAGAGTGGCAGCTGATGTTGAAGTGTCAGACCGTTATTTGTTTTTTTGGATGTTACCATTTATTTCAAGGAGGATAAAATCAATGTGACATTTCCAGAACAATGATAGATGACAATAGCGAGTGGTCTTTAAATGCGGAAGACTAATTTTTAAAAATGTCACCAGTGTACTATTTCAGACTTTGTCAAAGATAAAGCAGTAGAACTTATAGACATAAAAACTAATAATATTTCACCATGTTACTTGCAGATAAAGATGCTATATTTACATTGTTACAGGTCTATCTGAATATTGCCCTATTCTAGTATTAGCTAGAATAGCTACAACTATAATATCATAGAAGTCCATTGATCTGGGAAACTCAAAACCAAAATTACGGATGTTTTGTCTGAGTGAATGTGTGTGCGCGTTTGTGTGTGCCTGTGTAAATATGACATGAATAGGAGAAATTTAAACCTGCAAATGTGGAAATATATTCTATGCTTGAATTTTCTCTCTCCTTATGTGCATAATCCTAGGCAAGCTACACACCCTCTCTTTGTTTCTGTATCCTCATCTTTCAAACAAACATATCACTAAAAATCGATAACGGTACATCATCAATGCTCAATTGTTTATTCTTACATTCCCATTTTGATATTGTTGTTGTTCCTGTTTTCTAATTGGTCTTTAAATTCATTTCAGGCAGTACCTGATTTATAGCTCACCTTGTAGTATTTCAGTGAGTTTAGAATACAATTGTGTGCCTTCTGTGAACTCCTGGACCGATAGTCAAGAAATAGTTCAACAGGAAGCCAGGAAGGAATTTCACAGTTCCTGCTGGTGATTCGTTTTTAGAAAGTTGATCTGTAGTTTGGAGGAATTAAGTGCAAATTACAATGAGGGATTTGCTCTATAAAGATCTACCACATTTTGAGGGGCCAGAAGACAAAGTGGGAACATAGAACAGACTTATGTCAGAAAGGAAATTTCTGTCAGACTGAACTCCAGGAAGAAAAAAAAAAAAAAAAAAACAGAGCACTAAAATAGCAAGAGAAGAATTTCCTGCTGCTTTCCGTATTAATAGGTGATGGACACCTGGTTGATGCCCTGTTACCACTTCATCAAAAGTTTCCCATCAGCATGAATCTTAGGGATTTCCCAGAGACAGAGCTTTTCTGTTGCATAATTCCACATGCTGTATAAAAGCCATTTTGCCTTCTGGAATTTTAATTTATGTAAAGGAATTTTATGCAATGAACTATAAGTTCTAGGCAACATCTAGGTATATGCTGACATTCATAAATTGGTTGATCCATGAAATCTCGTTTGTGAAAGAAAGATCGGAGTTCAAATTCCAACCCTAAAACTTATGAAGTTTGTGATCTTTTCACAGTAACTTAATATTTTCAAATCTCTTTATTCTTATCTATGTGATGTCAGTAACAGTACTAGCATCTTGGAATATTGTGGGGATTAGATTGTTACACACACAAACACACTCACAATGTGCTTGAGGGAACCCCCAGGAACCAAAATGTTCTTAATGCGTCTTTGTTCTCTTCCCATTCTTTCTTCTTCTTCCTCAACTTTTACTGATTTTTTGTACAGCATTTTTTTAGGTCACAAATCTGCCTTATAGGCAATTGCTATAAGATTGTTATGGTATTAAGGGTGAATAGAGATTGACAGATAGCAAGGAAATGGTGTCCTTGACCTCCACAGTCTTTTTTGTCACCGTCACTGTACCACACTCATCCTTCTCTGCCTCACTGAAAGCATGAAGCTTCGGAGAAAGAAATATCTTTAGAATTAGGCAAGAAGGAAGAAGGAGAAGGAGATGGAGATGGAGACGAAGACCAAGAATTTCTAGCCAGAATTTCTATCCCATACCCAATCATGGTGCCTCGGTTGGACCTGAGGAAGGAATCCTGTGACCAAAGCAAACATAAGAACAAACAAAAACAAAAACAAAGACAAAAGCACCTACTTCTTTCTTTATTCCACTTGGTCACACGTAGGACTCTCTGCCCATTGTTTCTTACTAGTCTAGTTACGGGAACGATCTGTGGGTCAAGACAAAGTGTGCTAAAGGTGAGCAAGCCAGATGAAAGGAAACAGGTTTGCTATAAAACCTACAGCAGCAACTGGAAACCTTCCAGGTAGGAGAAAATCTGGACATTATTTTATCGACTCAAGTCCTATACAGCTTGAGTCGCTGCTCTAAGTGTGCCCATCACCCAAATAGTGTTCATTGTACCAGTTAGGTAGGTTTTTGCCCCTCCTACTCCCTTTCCTCCTTCCCCCTGCTTGATTCCCACTGAGTTTTACTTCCCTTTGTGCATGTGTGTGCTCATTGGTTAGTTCCAATTGAAAAGAAAGTGTGTGTGCTGTTTGTTTCTCCATTCTTGAGATACTTCACTTAGGAGAATGGTCTCCAGTTCCACCCAAATTGTTGCAAAAGGCATTAATTCATCCTTTTTTATGGCTGAGTAGTACTCCGTGATATACATACACCACATTTTGCTAATCCACTCATGAATGATGGGCACTTGGGTTGATTCCACATCTTTGCAATTGTGAATTGTGCTGCAATAAACATTTGAGTACAGGCATTTTTTTAATAAAATGACTTCTTTTCCTTTGGGTAGATACCCAGTAGTGGGATTGCTGGATCAAATGGTGGGTCTACTTTTAACTCTTTCAGGAATCTCTATACTGTTTTCCACAGAGGTTATGCTAGTTTGCAGTCCTACCAACAGTTTATAAGCATTCCTTTCTCTCAGCATTCATGCCAGCATCTGTTGTTTTTGGATGTTGTAATAAAAGCCATTCTAACAGGGGTAAAGTGATATCTCACTGTGGTTTTAATTTGTATTTCTCTGATGATTAGTGAAATTGAGCATTTTTTCATGTGTTTTTTGGTCATTTGTCTATTTTCTCTTGAAAATGTTCTGTTCATGTCATTTGCTCACTTCTTAATGGGGCTTTTTTTTTTTTTTCCTCTGCTAATTTGCTTGAGTTCTGTGTAGATTCTGGATATTAGCCCTTCATTAGAGATACAGTTTGCAAATATTTTCTCCCATTCTGTAGGTTGTCTATTTATTCTGTTGGTTATTTCTTTAGTTGTGGAGGAGCTTGTTAGCTTAATCAAGTCCCATTTATTTATTTTTGTTGCTGTTGCAATTGCCATTGGGGTCTTAGTGATAAATTCTTTGCCTAGGCCTATCTAGATGAGTTTTTCCTACTTTTTTTCTAGAATTCTTATGGTTCCATGCCATGCATTTAAGTCTTTCATCTACCTTGAATTAATTTTTGTGAGTGGTGAGAGATGGGGTCCTGTTTCATTCTTCTGCATGTGTCTATCCAATTTTCCCAGCACCAGTTATTGAATGGGGCTTCTTTTCCCCACTGTGTATTGTTGTCTGCTTTGTCAAAGATCATTTGGCTGTAAGTAGATCGTTTTATATATGGGTTTTCTAGTCTGAGGTTTCCTTTCTTATTTTTCAAAACAATATACCCCAAAAAGAGTCCATATACAAAAATGTCCAAAGTTTAACTCATTTAATTCTCCAACCACTGCCTAAATTCTAGGGTTCTATTTGTGTTTTTGCCATTAAACTGCCCTTTTTAATCTTCTTGCATGATTCTGGTGGAATTCATGATAGAAAGGGGAAAAGAAGAGTTATTGAGAGGCCTTTTCTGAGCCTTTCATAACCACCATTTTAGAAGTTGCCCCTCCCTAAATGCATACTTCTGTGGTTCTGCTGCACAACCAACCTCACCCTGTGGTGAGGCCACCCATTCATAAGTGCAGGCAACTGCTACCCACCTCTGCTGCTGGTAATGAATTGCATGGTGGCTCACTGAAAGATATGTTCATGTCCTAATCCCCTGAACCTGAGAATGGTATCTTACTGGGGGATGAGATGAAGAGTGGCATAATAGAAGGAGTCTTTGCAAATGTACCTACGTTACGGATCTTGAAATGAAGAAATCATCCTGGACTTTTTGGATAGGTCTTAAGCTCTAAATCCAATGGCAAGTATTCTTATAGGAAAAACACAGGGGGAAATTTGATGAAAAGACACAGAGATGAAGAGGAGGCAATGTGGCCATGGGTGCAGAGATGGACATGACACAGAAATACTTCTTCAGTTTTATTCACATAATATGGAGAGACACAATATCAGTTAGAAAGGACTGGACTATGAAGAGGTAATTGGCAACCTCAAAATCTTAGGGGCTATAGCAAACAAGCAAGCAAAGAAAGAAACAAATAATATCCATTTCTTTCATACTCTATATATTCAATGCAAGTCAATCTGGGGCTCTGGTTCACATATTATTACTCTAGGATTCAGACTTTCAGAGCAGCTACCACCTAGAAAGTTGCCAATCAGAGTGGCAAAAGAAAAAAATATTACCAGTAATTAACCCAGAAATGACACAAGTCACTTTGCTTTCCAAACCACTGGCAAGATGTGTACCCTACTATGTGCTTGATGGGGGGGCCTCTGGCAATTCTTGGTTAAGTTGGTATAATGATTGTCATAGTTCATTCTTTTGGCCGCTAAATATTTGGATCACTCTCTCTTTCACAAAAAAAATACTCTCAATACCTTTCCTAAAACAGAAAATATGAAATTCTAATTATTATGTTTTGAGTTGATAAGAGGTATTACTTTTTTATATAAGTTGAAAAAGGTGTGACTGTGAAAGATAAAATAGAAAAGGAAAGACTGAATGAGTCTCCAATTGTAGCAGTTTGGTTGGAGGAAGAGGAGTGTTTGAAATTTGAGAACTTGGCTATTGATTTCCTTAAAATTCCCCATGCCCAGGCAGCCTCCAGATAGTCCTCATATAGTGGGAGGGTAGACATAACAAGTTTGATGAACACTGGTTCTAGCCAATGGAAAAGAAAACAACAATATGTTAATGTAAGGATTTCCAGATGATGTCTTTTATTTTTAATAATTAAAAAAAACCCACCCACAACTTTTGGAAGACTTAAATAGTTTTTCAAAATCTCATGATTAGTGATCTGCAAAACTAGCATACCAAAAATGTGAGATTAACGTAATTTTATCGTGTGTGTGTGTGTGTGTGTGTGAGAGAGAGAGAGACAGAGAGAGAGAGAGAGACAGAGAGAGAGAGACAGAGAGAGAGAGAGAGAGAGGGAGAGGAAAGCAGAAACTAAGAAAAAGATACAGATATGTAGATGATAGATAATTTTTTAGTTGTTGAATCCATAATTCTGGATCTTTTCTTTAGCAAAATGACATCTTTCACAACTGCATCATGATTCCAGAAGGTATGGCTGAACACAAAGAACATCAGCAATCAGTTTATGATATGATGCTGTAATGCTATCATCATCATATAAGCCAAACTTCTCCAGACCTATATCTGTATGACTGGAAGAGTGAGGAAAGGTGGCATTTTCAAAACTTTTCTTGAATTATTTGTGTTTTCATTAGTATGAATTATGGGTAAGCATGTACACAGCTTTGTCAGTTCCTCCATTTTCTCCCTGCATTATTGGGAAAGCAGCAAGTGCCTGCAGACCAAGCTTTAGGGCAACGACTTACTGCCATGATATAAAGCATCCATAATTGTTTCCTTGAGAGTTTCAAGACCCTAGCTCCCAAGGTCATCTATTATCTGCACTTTGCCATCTGACCATTTATCTAGTGCATTGGGATTGTCACTTCAAAGAACTGACCTTGCATTTTGATGATACAACTGCATATGAAAAAGTAGAGAAATTTTCTTTAAGGATTAGTTAATTGCAGGCATAGAAATGTAGGATAATGGTATTAATTGCTTCTAAGCAAATGATTATTTACTTATCTTCAAGTTTCTATGGTATAAGTTTTAAAATAAACTGACAAGGTTTGACAGATGCAAAACTGCTGGAAACTTTTATTACTAGGTAAAGATGAATCATTTTTCTTTTTGTTGCAGGAAAATACTCTCCCCATAGGGGGAAAAATGAGCTCATTTCAAACTACAAAATCAATGGGCCAAAAAGAAAAAAAAAAGGAGTAAGAAAAATTCAACGGGCCATATTTCATGTAGGAAAATGATGCCACTGATATATTGTCAATAAGATATGCTCTTTGAACTTCTTTCTTTGGGAGAGAAAGTTTTCACTATATTACCCATAGTTAATTTGTTTAGTTTCTTTTTGTTGCATAAAGTCATTCTTGAGCTGGCAACATTGTTTTTTATGCAAATTAAATTATTTAGCTTCATTAACTCAACTCTCTAATCCATTGATCCTCCAAGACCCAATAAGTGCCCCACCTTCCCCGTGTTATCTTCCACTGAGTTCCTATAGAGTTACACTGTGTCATCTAATATGCCCCTTGCTTTTAATTACCTTGTTTTGTTTACTCACTGATAGTAGGTTCTCTAAAAATAAATGTGGAAAGCATATCAGTTTTGAATTGTCCATGGATACTTAATGTTGCCACAGGATCTCAAAATAATAGAGCCTCAAAATCACACCAAGAAAAGCACCATGATTTTTCTAGCTAGCGTCCCAAACCCTCAAAGGGTCTCCTACCAAACTGGTTTGAAGTGAAAGCAGTAGTGACCTGGGAAGGCCTGGAATGGAGCAGACTGAAACACTGACTGGTTGCTTTCCTCTGAGCCCCACCCCACACCCCCTTGACCTAATTAGAATATGTCACCAAAGTAGGTTGAGTCAGACACTTAATTGTTATATCATCATTAAGGGACTGGTAAACCTTACCAAAAAAAATATCTTCATATAGAAAAGTATTACAGTGTCCGGCTCCTTCTATCCCTTTCCCTTGTATCATTATCACATAAGGAGCACACTGTGTACACATGCTTTTATTTAATCTTCTTACAATCTATTTACCTCATATCAAAACATTCATCAAAATCTGAAATAATACATTTATACCTTTGCTTAGCCTTTCGTTGACTAAGATCCTTAAGAGTAGGAACCAGATGTGGAAGGCTGGAGGCAGGAGGATTGCTTGAGCCCAGGAGTTTGAGGCTATGGTGAACTTATGAACATAGCACGGCACTACAACCTGGGCAACAGAGGGAGATCCTGTCTCAAAAAAAAAAAAAAAAAAAAAAAAAAAAAAAAAAAAAAAAAAAAAAAAAAAAAAAAAAAAAAAAAAAAAAAAAAAAAAAAAAAAAAAAAAAAAAAAAAAAAAAAAAAAAAAAAAAAAAAAAAAAAAAAAAAAAGAAAAAAAAAAAAAGAAAGAAAGAGAAAAGAAAAGAAAAAGAGAAGAAAAAGAAAGAAAAGAAAATAGTAGGAACCAGGTCTGTTTTATTTGCATTTGCATATCCACTTCTAATTGAGAACCTGATGCCATAGCACAGTGAAAATGTAGTAAGTAAATGACTGAATGCCTAACTGAACACTTGCCAGATACATTAGAGCTTCTCTGTCTTGTTGAGGCCTCTCTAGAATATTTGATGAACTCATACTATGTTTCCATATTACATCCTTTCACTTACCTCCAGTTAATTGAATAGTTAGGCCTGTGTTTTATTAGAGTGCTGTCTGTTTCTCTCAAATAAAGAGATCAAGATTGGTATCAGATAAAGTCTCATGCAGGTGTAAAAAATAACTAATATATTATTGTGTCTATTTGCCTGACTGAAACTCATGAGAATAGCATCTCACATTCATAATTGGATTTTTTTCAATGTTGTTCACAGGAGCCCCTAAAAAGCTCTAAGATTTTTGTGTAATTACTAGTATTTTCTGGTCCTTATGATATAAATTAATGCACATCAGAATGACTTGGGAAGATATCCATTGCATACACGTCAATATCCAAAACCAGATCTCAGATTGAGATTTTCAGGAGAGTAATTTGGTCCTGTGTATTTTAAGAAAGCATCTAAAATGATTTCAGTAAGAACTAACAAATAGACCACATTGTAAGTGAAATAATGAACGGCCACATATTTTATTTTCCACTTGAAATTACACCTAGATATATTGTTCAACATAGTCCATGTTATTAATCTTTAAAAAGAATCAAGGCTTTTTAATTTTATTTGGATACTTGTTGTTGGGGGAAGGTCCTTGTTTTTATTTATCAACCGCTCTTTGGGAATTTGCATCTTTTCTTTATTTCAACAATTTCTAGTTTTATCTTTATGGATTTTTCTCTATCCCACTCTACCTTTTATTGTTCTTTAATGAATTGAATAATAAGTGTATATACTTTTGATCTTTTCTTCTTTCTTGTACATATGATTTTTAAAAAAATAATTATACTTCAAACTGTAAATGTCTCTTTGAATATTGCTTTGACTGTATAAAGCAGATATTTCATATGTATTTTTATTTTGTTTCAAATAATGTCATATTTACTTTCTAATTTTTATCTCCAGATGTTTATTTTTATCTTTTTTTAAACTTATAATTTTCTTGTACTGAACAAAGCATTATGGTATCAAATCTTTGGAAACTGTTGAGATTTCCTTTATGAATTAACTCCATTTTTATGTAAGTTCCATGATTTTGTTGAAAATAAGGTATATATTCTGTTTAAATTTCTACCATATTCTTACTTCAGATCTACTTTATCAATTACCCTAATTATTTTTATAGATTTTCAAGTTTTTCTTAGTTCAGATTTTTGCTTTAAATCTCATATCTCAAAACTGTTTTGTTAGATAACTAAAGATGAGTTTAATGTTATTTGTTGATTGGAGTTTAATAAATATCAACTACCCATTTCTGCTCTTTTTAATACTTTTCATACAATTTTATTTTATTTTTCAGTAATATTACTGTTTGGGACCTCTTCTTAGTAATAGACTTTATGTCCTTTTAGTTTCTTCCACTCTGACTCTCCTACATCCTGTTCACTGCTCATGCTGATTTAATATAGAAATAAATTCTGTGTACTTATTTTTTTTTTAGTTTTGTTTTCTATTGCTATTATAACAAATTACCACAAACTGAGTAGATAAGACAATGCAAATTTATTATTTCAAGTTCTGTTAGTTAGAAGTCTAGAGTGCTCAATGGAGTGCTGTGCTTGCAGACTGATGAGGCCACTATCAAGGTATTGGCTGGCCTGTGCTTCTTACTGGAGGCTCTGGGGAAGAAGCCACTTCCAGGCTCATTCAGGTTGTCAGAATTCAGTACCATGTGGTGGTAGGTCTGTTTCTTTTTTTTTTTTTATTATTATTATTTCCATTATTTT